>CAJGYO010000857.1:0-210852 GCA_904845875.1 Miscanthus lutarioriparius | reverse complement strand
ATGGAATTGGTGATAGAGCCTACATTGGAGCAGGAGATACGCAAAGGACAATTGGAGGATGAAAAACTTAAGGAGATAGCAGAGAATGTAGTGCTTGGAAAGGCACCCGGATTCAGAATGGATGAGAATAGAACTCTTTGGTTCAGAAAAAGGATATGTGTACCTGAAGTGAAAGCTATCCGAGATGCAATTCTGCAAGAGGCCCATGAGTCTGCTTATTCTATACATCCCTGAAGTACCAAGATGTACTTGGATCTCAAAGAAAAGTATTGGTGGTATGGTTTGAAGAGAGATGTGGCAGAAATGTGGGTTTGTGTGACACTTGTCAAAGAGTGAAAGCTGAGCATCAAAGACCTGCAGGGGTTACTACAACCAATGAAGATCCCTGAATGGAAATGGGAAGAAGTTGGTATGGATTTTATTGTAGGACTGCCCCGCACTCAAAGAGGTTATGATTCAATATGGGTAATAGTGGATCGACTCACCAAAGTTGCTCACTTTTTACCAGTCAAGACTACCTATAATGGTGCAAGACTAGCAGAGTTGTACATGGAAAGAATAGTGTGCTTACATGGTGTTCCCAAGAAAATTGTGTCGGATAGAGGCACCCAATTTACATCGCAATTCTGGCATAAAGTACATAGATCCTTGGGAACAAAGTTGAATTTCAGTTCTGCTTACCACCCGCAAACTGATGGACAGACTGAAAGGATCAACCAGATTTTGGAAGATATGTTGAGAGCCTGTGCACTTCAGTATGGTGATAGTTGGGATAAGAGTCTGCCTTACGCAGAGTTCTCGTACAACAACAGTTATCAAAAGAGCCTCAAGATGGCACCTTTCGAGGCGTTGTATGGACGTAAGTGTACAATGCCTTTGTTCTGGAATTAGACTAGAGAAACCCAAGTGTTTGGTCCCGATGTCCTTAGAGACGCGGAAGAACAAGTGAGAATGATTAGAGACAATTTGAGAGTAGCTCAGTCCCGACAGAAGAGTTACGCTGATACCCGCAGAAGAGAGCTGACTTTCGAGATTGGTGATTATGTGTACCTGAAAGTGTCACCAATGAGAAGTGTGAGAAGATTCAATATGAAGGGAAAGTTTTGCCCCAAGGTATATAGGACCTTTTAAGATCCTAGAGAGACGTGGAGAAGTAGCTTATCAGTTGGAACTGCCTGAGAGCTTGTCCGGTGTGCACGACGTGTTCCATGTTTCCCAGTTGAAAAAGTGTCTGAGGGTACCAGAAGAACAAATTCCTTTGGAAGAACTTGTTGTCAAGGAAGATCTTACTTATGAAGAGTATCCGATAAAGATCTTGGAAACTGCCGAAAGAGTTACGAGAAGCCAAACAGTAAAGATGTGCAAGGTGCAGTGGAATCGTTATACAGAGGATGAGGCTACTTGGGAAAAAGAAGAGGATCTGAGAAAGACTTATCCCCAACTGTTTGAGTAAGCAATCACCCAAATCTCGAGGACGAGATTCATCTTAAGGGGGGTAGAATTGTAACACCCAAAATTTTTCATTCTTTCAAATAAGTAAATTTGATTTAATCATGTTATTAAGTGTGCATTCAATTATAGGAAATTAATAATTTTTGGGGAATTAAAAATCAATTATAAAATTTGGAACTTTTGAATACATACATGCTGCTGCACTATTTACTCATGTGCTGATTGTTTTTGAATTAGAGTTCAAATGAAATCAAAAATTATTTGAAAATGCTTTTGGGAAAATTTGTTTGGAAAATAAAAAGTGAAAATGATCATCTCCCCCTTCCTTGTCTTCGGCCCACATCGCCTTTTTTTTCCGCACCTGCTCACCCTCCTCTCCCTTCCCGCTCAAATTTCATTACCGCTCTCGCCCAAGCAGCCCCAAATTTCCAAGCACCCAGCCTAGCCACACACCTCGGCGTCGCCAAATTGTACGCCCAGCCAGTGTGTGCTCACCACAGCACCAGTAACCGCCCGCCACCACGATGACCGCCCAGGCCCACCTATCGGCGCCGCCCCCCCAACTCTCCTCGCTTCCGCCCAAGAATCAAGTCGCCCTGAACGGCGTCGTGGGAGCGCCCCTCCTTGCGCCTCGGCCGCTTCAAATAGCAGCCCGACCCCTCCGCGCGCACCCGGCTGCCCCCCCGCTCTCATTTTCGCGCTTGCCAAGCACCGAGGAAGGCCGCAACCGCCGCTGCCGTGGTCGCCGGGATCCGCCATCGTCGAGCTCGGGACCTCCGCGCGGACAGCCTCCTCCGAGCCGCCTCCGTCTCCATTTCCCCTTGGTGAGATTCGCCGTCCTCCCCTCTATCTCCCCGTGCATCTCATTTCTTGTTTTTTTGGCTTCTTGAGCCTTGGCCGCGAGCTCCGCGAGCCATGGTCGCCGGCCGTGGCGGCCACCGCGCTTGCCGCCGTTCCCGGCCACCAAAACGGCATGGCCGCGACCCCCTTCTTCCCCCAAGCTCACGGGTGCCCTCGGTGGTCCATTTGGTGAACCGTAGTCCCTAACCGCGCGCTCCGGCGAGTCCACTGCCGCCGGCCATGGCGCCTGACCGCCGGTGTTACTGTTCCGGCCGGCCGACCCCCCCCGGGCCGATCCTAGCCGCCCATCGCGAGATCAACGGCCAGGATTAGAAGATACCCCTTCGCGGGTGATTTTGCAAAAGAGTCCCTGGACTTTTCTAAGTACTAACCCGTAGCCCAAAACGTATTTCCCCGAATGCGCAATCCCGTTTGGAAAGCGTAAACTCCACGGCTTAAGTCAAAAGTACGCTTTCAGTATTTACAGAAATGTCATTTGAACTGTTTCGCTTATAAAATTATCGTTTTAGCTCCGAATTGATCCATTCAAATCGCGTTAGCTTCGTAATTTCATAAGCTACATGTTGGAGCTACTGTTAGTCAAGTTTGGAACTTTTTAATTTCATGATTAGATTTAATTAAATATATGGCTATAGGAAAACCCATTTAAATCATAACTTTCGCATTTTAGCTCCGTTTTTCGTGAACTTCGCGTTGACGTGATCGTAGCGAGACGTAGATTAGTTTTACAAACATTTTATCTTGATTTCAATACTGTTGGTGTACTGTTCTAATGATAGGAATGTTTGCTTTGCATGAATGCTTTTGGAATGATGTATGTTGCTGTGTTGGTCGCGTTCAGACGGTGAGGAAAACGTTGGAGACCAAGAACTCTTGGACGACCAGCAGGACCAGCACGAGTTTGTGAACCAAGGCAAGTATAACATGGGCCTTCCTTGATGTCCTATTTCACTTTAATCAATTAGTCATTTGCATGTGTCTAATTTTGATACCCGTAAGGACATCCTAGTGATTGTTTATCCTGTTCCTTCTCTCCTATGGGTCAAATGCATATGGGTAGATTGCTAGTGCTCTAACTGAACTTGACCTACACGTTGATGAATGATACTATGGAACAAAGTGAGTAACATGATTTATAACAGTTGTTCCATAGGGCGAAAGTGCAAATGACCTTTGTTCATATTGCTCCCGGCCCTCCATAAGGACTTATCTGTCGGCAAAAGCTGGGACTGATAGTGCAACCGGGAGAGTCATATGGCTCTGACTTTAGCTCAGTAATAGGACCTTTCCTAGCTGGTTAGAGGTTACCTTTTTGGCGCAAATGGGGCTTGCCACTTTGGGTATAGGGCTGCCTCTGTTCCTATGAGTATAGCCGCGATGGATTTGTGCCATAGAAAAGGGGGGTCCCTACATCTGCCTGCCAAGGAAACCTAGCGGCCCTAACTTGTTAGGGAAACCTATGAAATGGCTTCATAGTGTACCCTGCCCGCTCACCTTGGTAGTGACATGGGAGTAATTAACCCGGGCATATGGGGATCACGACTCGCGGTGAATGTGCACCACCTCTGCAGAGGGTAACAAACTGTTATAACAGCCGTGCTCACGGTTACGAGCGGCCCGGAAAACTCACAGAATAACTGGTTAATTGCTGATGATCATTTAAAGTTGTTCAATGATGATATATGGTACACCTGACCCCGATATTTGTTCTTATGGGAATTAAATTGGAGCTTAAGCATAACTTGATAATACTTGAAAGTAAAAGCTTGACCTATTAAAAATGCTAACTGCAGTAAACCAGAGTCTAACCTTTTTGAGCTTCATAACCCCATGTTAGCTTGCTAAGTACGGAATGTACTTACACTTGTTTATTTTCTTTACTTGGATAAAAATCCCGGATGGGTAACAGATGACAACGGGTATGAGGATTTCCCGGAGGATTATTAGGCTTGTGGTCAACCAGTTGACCTTCCCTGTGATGACGGCCACGAGAGTTTTATTATCTTTTTATTATTCCGCTGTGATGTAAAAGACTAAGTTTTATTATAACTCTGATGTATGATGACACCGTGATGATACTTTATGTAATTTGTCAGCTTGTGTGTGTGATTGTTTCCTGGGCACACACGAGTTTTGTGCAGTCAATTTTATCCTTAAAATTGGGTGTGACAGGGGGGGATCGAAAACATTTCCAGCTAGCTACCTGCCAGCTGCTGCATCTGCATCTGCATGGGAGGCGCGCGGCAACGAATTAAAAAGGTGACGAAAGGAATGTAAAAAGGTGTCTCGATTGATCGGTCGTCGATCAGTCTCTCTCAGGTCAGGCCATCCGCTAGCTAGCTATACAAGACATCGAGAGAAAAGGAAGAGAGAAGAGCTAGCCCCGCCGACGACATGCATGCACCGGGCTGCTGGACCTCCCGATCCCGATCGATCAGTCTTCCTCTCTGTCTCTGCTGCAGCTAGCTGCGGGCGATGCGATGCTAGAGGAATATCATATCGATCGATCGATATGCAGCATATGAATGATCACTAGCCAGTAGCCAGCCAGCAGGGTCGTCGTTGGCCCGGCCGGGACCGGGACCGGGACATGCATACATACTCCTAGCTTCTGACTCGATTAAAGATCGATAATTGACCGCCCGCCCCCGCTCGAGGCGTACGTACGACGTACGGACGCATGCATGCATCACGCGCACGCACTTGAGAGCTAGCTAAGCTAAGCTAGCTTAGCTACCTACCTACCTACTGGTGGCTACGTACTTGACGATCTGTCCTCTGTCTAGCTCGTTGCACTTTGGATCGTCTTCAATGGTTGGCGATCCATGGCGCTGGATGCATGGAAAAGAAGATTCAATTCCAAGCAGCTAGCTAGGGTTTGGGCAGCTGGCTAATAACAACTAATGGATCGAGCTGCCAGCTAGCTGCTTATGGACCGGAGGCGCGCGGCAAGGAATTGAAGAACAAAGAAAGGAATGTATGTATGTATATATACAAAAAAGGTGTCTGCATGTCTCGATTCATCGGTCGATCAGTCTGTACGTAACGTACGTCTCTCCATGCATCGGCTATCTAATACGTAGTAATAAGCTTAGCTAGTGGACAAATTAAAACCGATCGATCGAATCGAGATGACAAGAGAGTAAAGACGACGACGACCTAGCTAGCTACTACGTACTAGTCCTAGGCTCGTAGCTAGCTTCTGACCGATCGCCTCGATTGATCTGAAGATGATAATTGACCGCTAGCTCGAGGCGTACACGTACGACGACGGACGCATGCAGCATCACAAGCACTTGAGACCTAGTAGCTAGCTAGCTAGCTTACCTACCTACCTAGCTAGTACTTGATCTATATATCGTCCTCTGTCTCGTTGGTCTTCAATGCAATGGTTGGCTGGCAATCCATGGCGCTGTGATGCCTTCGTCTCAGCTCGTCCCGGCCTGCATTGCATGCACTTCTTCTTGCAACTACTCCGTCCTACATACAGCATGCATGATGGTTGTGGCTCATCATCGATCGATAGATCGATCGATTGAGAGATGCTGTGTGCTGGATGTCTGCAGAACAACACAAAAGTATATATAGGCCTGCAGCGGGGCGCGCGGCGGTGGAAGCAAACAATCACAATCTCACATTCCTTCACAGCTAGCTGTAGATGCATGATGGATCGATATCCCTTACTAGCTAGTAGCTAGCTAGCTAGCCACTCCCATTTTTCAGATTAGAAACAGGACAGCGTCCGGCTCCGGCCTCTCCATAGCATAGCCAGGCCAGAATTGATGCATGCATGCCCACACAGTATACTACCGTCGCGCGCGCGCATCATTTTTAATTTCTTCTACAAACAATGCAAAAAGTTTCACAGCCATACATTTTTCTTCTTGCTCTCGGTACCAATGCAATGCATGGCTCTCTCTCTCTCTCTCTCTCTCTCTCTCTCTCTCTCAGCGAGGGAGGACTGGGTTAATTGCAACCGTGTCGTTACAACTTTCATGGTTTTAAGAAATGCCACGCTACTACAATAACGATTTTCCCCCCTGCGCCTTCTCCACACTGAGCCTGGAGAGCCACCACGCGTCTGCCGCCTCGACTAACCGCCGCAGCTAGACAGCTCGGCACCCACTACTGTGGAATTTCATTCTCGGATTCGATCATACGAGATTTCCAGAGGCAGGAAGCGCCCCTGCCTCTGGTTTAAGGTCACTGGAAATCGGTTACAATGCTCGCCTCTAGAAATAGATTTAAAAAACAAAAAAACACAAACCGTTCCTGAGCCCGCTCTTAGGCCCACCCCCAATGCCAAGCCCGCTGTGGAGGCTGGCTAAGCCCACCATGTGCTGATCGTAAAACAAAAAAACACAAACCATTCCTGAGCCCGCTCTTAGGCCCACACCCAATGCCAAGCCCGCCGTCGAGGCTGGCTAAGCCTGCCATGTGCCGTTTGCTGAATCCATTGCGACCTCACTGGACCTGATATGTAGCGCCACCGAGATGACCTAGATCAGCAGTGCTATCACGCCGACCACACCATCCCCTGGCTGGATCCGAACGGTGTGGAGAGGGAGAGATAGAGGAGTCAAGAGAGAGAGACAGAGGAGTAATAGAAGATAGATGATGGGTGCATCTGATGGAGCTCACGGCCACCGCCTCCTCGCTGCCCTTGTTGAGGTCCTCAATCTGCAGGTCTCTAGGCGGGGCTCTGCTGTAGCTCCATCACCACGCCCAAGATCAGCACACCATGGCCGGGGCTCGCTGCACCCTAGATCTGCATCCCTCGGCAAGGACACCGCACCATGAATGTCCTTAGATATGCAGCTATCTCTGCCGAGGCTCCACCACCGCGGCACCACCACCGCGCCCAAGATTTGCAAGCCTCAGTCGGGCCACTGTCAGGGCTTCTAGGAGCCCCCACTATTGAAAGGTCCTTGTTTGGTTTTGGTAATTGAGTGACAACCTAGGTGGACTAATATATGGTTATGTGAGATACACAGGAAATTAGTCCACATATACACTAGTGTGAGCAACCGTTGCAGGTGACGTTGAAGCCCTCCAGGTAGCACCCCAGCTCGATGCCGAACAGGTACGGCACGCTCATGTTCCCGCAGCGGGTCGTGCAGCCCGGCAGCCCCATCATCAGCTGGCACCCCTCGTCGCCAGCGACAGCGAGAAGATGATGAGCTGCAAGGACGCCGCCGCCGCTGACGTCGTTGTCGTCGCATCAGTTGATGATCTGTACTTTGGCATGGCTTCGAACATCGAGATATCCATTACACTACTACACAAACTTTACTGGAGGCGGGCGTTTTTGATTTTCCGCGGCGGGCAAAGCCGTCCGCCGCGGCCTAGAGGCCACGGTAAATCGTGGCTTAACCGCGGCGGGCGGCTTTGCCCGCCGCGGTTAACCGATTTACCGCGGCGGGCGGTGTAACGTGCCCGCCGCGGTAAATATACTTTTACCACGGCGGTCACGTTGCACCGCCCGCCACGGTAAATTATTTTACCGCGGCGGACACCTTTCGTGGCCCACCGCGGTTATGTTCGTTAGCCGTGGCGGGCATTATTATTTGCCCGCCTCGGTAAATTATTTCCTGAATTAAAAAAAATACAGCAGGCATATAAATTCAAATTTAATTCACATCCAGATTTCATAGATTAAACTTAAAAAGTATGCAGGCATTACACATGAGATAATATACATATATATATATACATTCACTTAGTCATTCTTGTCATCGTTAATTCATTACATTTACATATTAAAGTCGTTATACATGCCCTAAGGAGTAATCCTGCGGACGCATCATCGTGGGCCATTTCCTCAGCCTCTCGTACTCCGGTAAAATCGCTAGCTGGCTGTTCTTATTGAAGAACGTGCTCCCTTCAAGCACGCATTTGTCTAAGATAAACTTACATATGTCCACCTTTGTCTGCTTGAAGGAGTGTTGGGTGTTCTGCACGTCTCTCCACCAGTTCAATCCATTCTTGAGCACCCTCCAACTGCTGCTGTACTGCTTGCACTCCCTCAGGTACTCACAGACGTAGAAGCCATAGGTTTGTGATCCTACCAGTTGTTTGGCACACTGCATGATCGATACACAAGCATTAGAATACAGGCATTAGAACGCTTATGAACAGAAAGCACAATTAAACCTTTCAAATACTTACCGGAAAGTTGCGTCTGATTTTGATGCGGTTCTTATGCTTAGCCTTAAAATTCTCTGTTGTTCGATCATAGCATTCAGGATCCTTCACGTACTCCTTATAAGCGCTATACGAAATGTACTAGTATTAGGCAGGGCATTAGAACGCATATGAGAAGACAGTTCAGTCACTTACACTCTGAGGCAATCTTCAAAGGCCTTGTACCCTTTTAAGTTTGGCATTCTCAACGAATCAAATACGCAGGCCCTGCCATCCTGAGGGTAGATGATAAATGCAACCCAGTGACCCTCGAGGCCTTGGCTGCGCCATTGAAACAAAATACAGGTTACGACGAGAAATAATAATACTAGCTAGCTACCCACTTATCTCTACAGGCATGTCTTCGACTTACCCAAAGTGGTAGGCAGCTACGATACACCCATTTCTCCTGATCTTCTTCATTGCTCCTAGTATGTACCTTGAAATGTTCAACTTCTCATTGTCCATCAAGATAGAGTAGAAGACTAGAGGAGGTGAGAGTAGAGTAGAGTAGAGTAGTACTAGAGTAGTAAAGTAGTAGTAGTTGGCTCAGATTTGCCCCTTTGTCATCACATCGCTTTTAAACTGGTTGCTTGTATCTGGTATACAAGCCATCCTAGTTTAGCGGGGGCACTCGATCATCATCGCCGCTGCCTACTGAGGTTTAGTAGAGTAAGAGCTGTACAGCTCAAAATTTAGAACTGTACATTTCAGGGGTTGAGACAATCCAGCAAGGAAAAAATTAGTATATATGGCATGAAAGCCTAACAGCTCATGCCCTGCTCCTCAATGATTTTTCTCAATGTCTCCACACCCTAGATCAGGGATAAGATTAGGAGTTGAGAGGGAAATTAGAGAAAGAAGGGAAAGAAATCAGGCACCTGAGTACGGGGAAAAAAGACTAGCTCAATCGAATGGTTTAAATAAGACCACAACATTCCTTTCATTTGCAAATTAAGGATATGCTAATCTAACCCTAACAAAATATCGATAGGTGTGAATTAGTTTATAGCCTGAGCAGTCCAGTAGGATTAACATA
Organism: Miscanthus lutarioriparius; assembly: GCA_904845875.1. Taxonomy (NCBI): domain Eukaryota; kingdom Viridiplantae; phylum Streptophyta; class Magnoliopsida; order Poales; family Poaceae; genus Miscanthus; species Miscanthus lutarioriparius. The sequence goes on along the minus strand of CAJGYO010000857.1, from coordinate 201,317 downwards.
CATGAACTTATGCATTGATTTATGGTTCAACGTCCATCTGCTGAACATTAAAATTGAAAAAAAAATCTCACAACATATAACCAATTGACAGTCCGATATCCAATCACCTTTCTGATCCAGGACAAAATGTGCCATACAAATACCGGAAAAGATAGTATTCTATCATTCATGGGGCTAGTGTACATATGTTCACTCAAATGACTGTTTGATAAAGAAAATATGAACAAGAACCGCCCATTCTGTTCTAGACTAGGAAAAGGAACATGTAAGCACCTAACTGCACCAGATATCGATGAACATGCTACCCAATGAGTACAAATATACTATGAGCAGTATGCTGGGGCCTCAGGGCAAAGGGATATGCATTCGCAGAATGTCTATTTGAAAAACTGCAGATACGAGATTTAAATTTGGTCCTGGTCGGCGATACCGGATATACAGATGAAAGGCATCTTTATGGTAATCCACCAATTCGTAATTCTATAAGCAGACGTGGGTTACAAATCAATGTATATCATGCATGCCAGGCAGCAACCTTCTCCAATTCAAAATGGCGAGAAAAAAAACCTTTGCTTCCTGTAAACTTGCAGCACAAGGAGTTCAGGAACCCAAAGTTCAGCGCTAGCTACTTTAGTCAAAGGCGAAGTGGAGTAGTGAACCTAGTTTACCCAAAAAGGCCGGGACAAATACTCATAGGTTCCTCCCCAGAACCGCACACCAGATGCTCGACGATATGCCCCAGAAACCAACCAGCACAAGAATACCAATAGCTTGCTCCACGAATTTCCCCCAGGACATAGCACGATAAAATCGACACTAATAAACAAACACGGCATGAAGACCGTAGAAAGCTGCTACTAGGAGAGTAGGAGAAGGGCATGGTTTCAGGCGCAGGACATGCAGAGGTTAGGTTACGTACCGCTGGTGGCGTTGTTTCCTTGCGCGCTGTGTAGTGCTGCCTGAACTGGAGAAGGATGGAGAAGGCCGTCGAGGAATTTGGCGGCGGCGGACGGGTCGGAGCCGGCGACGCACCGGAGCTAGGGTTCCGGGGACGGGGCACCGGAGGAGCATGGGGACGGGGCGCGGGCAAGGGAGAGGAGGACGGGGGTGGGGCACGGGCACAGGGGTGGAGGATGGGGGCGGGGGTCACCATGGAGGAGCTCGGCGGTGGGGATGGCGGCGGCGGCGCTATATTTCGGCAGCCCTTCGGGTCGAATTCGAGGGCGCGAAGGAATAAGAAAATTTGTGCGAGCAGCGGCACATATATAGCCACGGATTAACCGCGGCGGACAATATAATCCGCCCGCCATGGTAAATGTTTACTGTAGCGGGCACCTTAAACTGCCCGCCATGGTTAATCGATTAACCGCGGCGGGCGCTGTTACGTGCCCGCCACGGTTAATATTTTTGTATTTGCTCATTGATATTTATTATCAATCTAAAACTTATTAATCTAAAATTTATGGGCATTGATATTTATTATTAGTAGAGAGTAGTAGTGTGTAAGTAGAGAGTAGTGTTGTGTAGTAGTAGAGTAGTACTATGTAGTAGTAGTAGAGTAGTGCTGTGTAGTAGTAGAGTACATGTGAGTAGTAGAGAGTAGTATTAGTACAATAGATAGTAGTAGTATTCTATAGTAGTAGTAGGTTGAGTAGTTCTAGTAGAGTAGTATTGTATAGTAGTAGTAGTAGATTCAGTAGTACTAGTAGAGTAGTATGGTTCCATGATATTAATAATAAGTTACAAAACTTGTCTTCAATAGATCGAGCTATATTATTACATATATGTCTCTGGGATACGTATATCATTTTGGTGCAGGTGCTTTCACCATCCTCTTCTCACCGTCGGGGCGGGCCCACGGCATCATCCTGGACTTGTTGAATTGGTCCTCGACGGCCTTGATCTTCTTTGGATGATCGGTAAAAAGCTCGAGCTCTGCGTAGTTGTTGTATTGTTCGGGACTCTGCACCCCATCAGCTCCCACAATCCGCTGCTTTCTGGACACAACCACATGCCTTTTTGGGTCATCTGCATATATATAGTAGGCCACTTGCGCGACATTGGTTGCTAGTACCCACGGGTCATCTTTGTAGCCGATACTTTTGAGGTCCACGGTGGTTAGCCCATAACTGTCCACTGCAACCGCATTCGGTTTGACCCACTAGCAACGGAAGACGGTTATGCGTAGGTTCTGGCCGTAGTCAAGTTCCCATATTTCTTCGACTTGCCCATAGTATTGCCTCCTCTGGCCCGTGTACTCTTCTTCGCCCTTGTATCGAACACCGCAGTTCTGTGCCGAGCTCTTCTTGTCCTTGTCTTTCGTGTGGAACCTGTAGCCCTGGACGTCATACCCTTGCCACGTGGTGATTTGGCTGGATGGGCCTAACACAAGCCTCTTAACGGTCTCCGTATCTTCATCAGGGCATCCTTCAAGGGGTATGTGTTGCTCTTTGAGCCACTCTATGAAATTGCTCTTGTGATGGTTCTGGACCCATGCCTCCGTGCGTTGTCCATCATTAGTGGCGTGGATCTCTTCCAGGTTCTTTTCAATATATTTCTCCATGCTCACTAACTGATGAAGGATGCTGTAATGAGCTTCTTGCACCATTCGGTTTGCCACATCGGTGCGCACTTTTCGGCCTGTGCACCCCATCCCTGAGGTTTTGCCTTCGTGGTGATGGACAGGCAGCCCAATCACCCTCCCATCTCTTATGTACCTCATACACCAGTTCACTGCCTCCTCCGTTGTGTATGCCTCGATCATAGAGCCCTCCGGGTAAGCGCGGTTATGGACGTATCTGTTGAGGGTGGACATGAACCGCTCGTACGTCCACATCTGGTGTAGGTACACGGGGCCTAGTTGATGGATCTGATCAACCATATGCATCATTAGGTGTGGCATAATATCAAAGTAAGATGGTGGAAAGCACATCTCGAGCTGGCAAAGGGTCTCCGCGATGAACTCCTTCAGGGCAGGCAGCTCAGCCTTATCAATGACCTTCTGGGTGATGCGATTAAAGAAGTATGACATCCGTGTGATGACCATCTTCACGTACTCTCTGGACGGATAGCCCTAATCGCAATTGGTAGGAACACCGTCAGCATGACGTGGCAGTCGTGTGAGTTGTAGCCGGTCATTATGAGGTCTTTCATGGAGACCAGGCTCTTGATGTTGGAAGAGAAACCAGTCGGCACCTTGATACCCCTAAGCAACTTAAGAAAAGCCGTCCTCTCATCTTGCGTTAGGTTGCAGGCCGCACCTGGGATATCGACTTTACCGTTCTAAGGCGGTCCCGGGTGAAAGTCCGGCCTGATGCCCAGATTGACAAGATCCGTCCGTGACTTGATACCATCCTTTGTCTTGCCCTTGATGTCCAGTAGGACACCGATCGTGCTTTCGAAGACATTTTTCTCCAGGTGCATGCAGTCGATGGCATGGGGTGTATTCAGTGTTTTCCAATACGACAGGTACTTGAAAAAAATTGACTTCTTCTTGAAAGGAACGGCGGCGGGGACTTCCTCCGTCTGGTCCCGCTTTTGCTTCCTTGTCTGATTGCTCCCCTCTTCAGGCGGCTTCTTCTTCTTTCCAAACTCCACCTGATCCATGTCCTTGACCATCTCATACACCTTTGTCCCCCAACTAGTCTGCATCAGTTGATCACGCTGCGGCTCGTCCTGATTGTCAAAGTATTTGTTCATAATACTTCTTCTATACCTGTGATTTTTTGCGAGGAACCGTCTGTGCCTCGTGTACACCATCTTATTGGATCCCTTAAGGTAAGTGTAGCAGGTCCCGTCGATGCAAATTACGCAGCCGGTCTTCCCTTTGAGCTGCCCCGACAGTGAGAAGAGACCGGGGTAATCGGTGATGGTGACAAAGATGATTGCTTTTAGTATGAACTTCTCCTTGCGGGATGCATCCACCATCTGGACCCCAACATCAAATAGTATCTTCATTTCCTCCATGAATGGCTCCAGGAACACATCTATATCGTTGCCGGGCTGCTTCGGTCCGGAGATAAGCATGGTCAGCATAAGGTACCTACGCTTCTGACATAGATGGGGAGGTAGGTTGTACATGGTGAGCACGACGGGCCAAGTCTTTGTCTTGAGCTGCTAAGCTCACCGAACGGGTTCATCCCGTCGGTACTTAGCGCGAACCTAACATGCCCGGCTCCTTGCCAAACTCCGGTAGGCCTCATCGAAATCCTTCCACCGCTTGCCATCGGATGGGTGCCGTAGCTTGCCATCGCTGTTCAGCGGTCACCGATGCATGCCAGACATGAGCTTGGCATTGTCCGGGTTCCCGAATATTGCACGCAGCGATCGGTCACGGGCAGGTACCACACCGACAATCTTTGGACTTTTCCCGTGTGTAACCTCTTCTTCATCGTCCTGCTTGAGCCGAGATCTATTTGGCCACACCGCTCTTCTTTGCCCCCTTCTTGTTCTTCTTCTTCCGACCACCCCGCAAGCCTCCCTCGCCTTCTCGTGCATCCACGCGACAACCAAAGATTTTTCTTGTACCGACTAAAGCCGCAGTGCGGACAACTCGTCAAATTCTCATACTCATTGCCCCGATACAGGATGCAGTGGTTAGGGCATGCATCAAACTTTCTAAGCTTCATCGCCACTGGCCGGATCAGCTTCTTGGCCCGATAAGTATTGGCGGGCACCTTGTTAGCCGTTGGGTACGTGGTGGCAAGGTAGCTTAACAACTCATTGAAGCTAGTGTCAGACCAACCATGACGAGCCTTCAACATCAACATATGGAGGTTAAAACGGAGCGCCGTGCACTCCTTCGGACAATCGCCGCCGTCCTTATAGAGAGGATCAACTGCCGCCTGCTTCAACTCTCTGAAATTCTCCAACCACTTTGGGCAACCCAACACAACGTCGTCTTCATCGAAATGTTTGACTAGATCTTCAACAAGCTGCACATCCTCGGGTTGGCTCACAGTATCCTGACCATCCCCACCGTCGCTGGCTTCGTCGGCCATGTCTTGCATTAGATCATCCACCATGATGTAATCACGACAACTGTTGTCACTGTCGGCTGGCGCAGCTGCTGCTGAAGATGATGAGGAGCCGGGTGCTCCTAAAGGATCTTTATTCACCGATGGTGCTGTCGTCGTCGGCGTCGAAGAGCTCACTCCAGATGCACCGCCACTCGCACCAACTCTTTCGCCGTGAAATGTCCAGACTGTGTAGCCCTCGACGAAACCATACATGATCAAATGAGTTTGCACCTCGCTGTCTCGGTGGGCTTTCAGGTTCTTGCAACGAGAACATGGACATATGGTTGTCATCCGCTTCAGTCTCTCACGGTGAGCTTTACCAGCAGCAATAAACTTCCTTAATTCAAAGAGGTACCGCGGATCATTCACTCTATCGATCCGGTACATCCATTTCGACCTATCCATCATACCTGCGAACATTATCCGTCACAATCAACAAATAAAGAAGAATTAGGAGAAATTGATGATTTTTACGTCCAAAATCATGAAAAAAGAGAGGAAATAACGATGTGAAAGATAAAGCATGCATCTATGATGAATCTAAGGTTAAAGAAATACATGACATCATTTTTTCCATTAAAATTGATCTAGATCTAGATATAGATCTAGAGAGAACTCTAGGTGATGGAAATAGAGAGAGAGGATGGAAGGAGAGAGGGGGAGCCTTTATGAACCTCTTATGATGTCCTCCTCCCTCAAATCCAAGCCCTTCAACTCAAATCAAAAGTTTCTTCAAATTTTAGGGCAAAACCTCCCCCATGAGTTTGAGAGAGAGGAAGACCCGTGGAGAAGACGAAGGGGCGGCGGTGATTATTTGTACAGGCTTTACCGCGGCGGGCAATATAAAGCGCCCGCCACAGGAAATGAACTCTTTACCGCGGTGGGCAGTTTAAAGAGCCCGCTACGGTACATCGTATTAACCGCGGCGGGTGATTCATACTGCCCGCCGCGGTAAATAATGATTTCCTGCGGCGGGCAAATAAGGTGGCCCGCCGCGGTAAACCATTTTCCTGCAGCGGGCGCCTCGGTGGCCGGCCTCGGTTAACCGTGGCGGGCAAAAGAGGTGCCCGCCACGGAGCCCATTTTGGCCACGCTGCGCAAATTGATTCCTGTAGTAGTGTTATTATCATGCATATATGGATCGACTCTCCTTTTCCCCTTTTTTTTTTGGCTATGTGAGATCGATGGTGCTAGAGACGCACGCAGTATATATACAGTTTTAGCGTCTGACGCTTGCATACGTAGTGTCTGTTGGATCGGAGCTCGAAGTGACGGCCTAACCCATGCAGCAGGATATATATCAGACGTCCTTAGTAACTCCCGAGGACCCAACATTCCTTTCGAAAATCCAAACTTGCCGGCGAGTAGCACGAGAAGAACTACAACAAATTAAGGAGTACACGTCACCAGTTCACCAAAACAAGGTCCATGCATGAGGATGTACATGGAAATAGTGGGCTGTTAGCCAAGCAAGGGTCTGCAGTCGGTGCACCAAATTAAAGCGAACCAAATCCAATATTTTTTTTGGCTTGTTCAAGGTTGTGCCAGCAACATATAAAGAGCACACGACATTCCATGGGTAATGAGAATTAAGGAGTACAGTTAAGACTCCTCTACAATCTGCACTAATCAAGAGAAGCTCAACTGGCCATGGCCGAACACCATGTGTCTCTGCACGCATGCCAGCCACACCAACATCGACAACGGCGCCTGCATCGACTGGGTATGTTACTTCTCCTATATTTCAAGTGCCTGATTTTTTTGTTATTGTTTAAGCAATAGCATTGTTTGACTATATATAGAAAAGAATTATGAACCGTCTCTTGTGAGTTGCCTTTTAATTGTACTATAGTCTATTATATTAGTACAATAGTGTTACAAGGAGTTCCTTGGTTCGCCTAGAGGGTCTAGAAATTATGAGGTTTATTGAAAAAAAAACAATAGAATGTGCATTGTTGGATTTTATGACGATCTAATGGCCTAGATTTAACCAGAGTTAATGTCAAATATGATTTATAGACAAGGGTTGACCTATAGTCCAGTCCAATCCCACACATTATATGAAAAAACCTTCCATGCAATCGCCTTTCCCTAGCATCCGCAAATCTGTTCATTCACCCCGCCTTTTTGGTCACGGTGCAGATCGCCAAACACCAATCACGATTCTCCATCTCCTATCACTCGCGTGTTCACGACCAGGCCAGTCACCGGTCAACATTATATTGGTTACTTGTTGGTTCCGTAGAGTCCTACACTGAGGTCTGTCCAGCACCTATCTGCCTACGGCGAAGCACCGGGCATGGCAAGTAGTGATCGAGGCAGCACATTGCACCTGACCTGCCCCTTTGGCTTATTGGTCAATTTAAGAGGTATTGCTGGTTTCTTCCTTGTGTGGTTTAGGTCTTAGAGCTTTGAGATATTGGGCCATGCTGCAAATAGGGAGATTGGAGGCCCTTCAAGTGGCAACCCTCCATTCTTCGTGTGGAGTGGCGTTGTATCAATATCCATGGGATGAGGAGACCCCCCCCTCTAGTTTGGAGAAGCCCTGAGTGTACATAGTATCATGGTGACCAGAAGAGTTGAGTAGTAGATGTGGGACTTTGTGGCTCCGCGATTTTCATTTGGCAATTGATACCTTAGGATACATCATCACATCTCTGGGAGTTTGCCCTCTTTATCCATAGCTCTTTACTTACACAGTTTATTTGCTTCCGTGTGTGTTTTCACTTGTGTGACCTTTACATTTCTAGATTAGCTATAGGCTAGTTGAGAGGATTAGCTCTAGGCTTCAAAACTCTTTTTGGTTGAGGGTAAGTTAGAGCAGACTTAAAAAAACCTTAAGTGCACATCTTGCTAGAGTTGTTTATGGTTTTTCTAGTGGTAATTTAAATTGTTCCCTAGGTTCTAAGTTTGGAATTAAGCACCCAATTCACCCCCCTTGGGTGCTCATGGGGCCTTCATATCTACTTAACCGCCATCCAAATAGCTAGTTTAACAACCTAGATCCAACCCTGTCACTATCCTATAAGCTACTTTGGGAAGTAAAACGCACAAAGCATGGTACACTATATTGCCAAAAAGTAAATGCGGTATGAAAAGGAGTGAGAGAGGCATGAAAACTCTCAAAGATGTGGCAATAATGTTGAATTAGATTTTTTGGAGAAAACATGACACATTGTAGAATCACACAAACAATAAACTTTAATAATCATAGCATTTGTTCAGATCATGTGATAGTATATGTACATAATGATATGATTCTAGAGGGCAAATGTACATTGTAGTGAATAGTACAAGTCCATATTACTGGAAATAAAAATGTAAATATAAATATCTAGAATATTCTTGAACTTCATTGCTTCTTTATCCATTCTTGTATGCATCGATACAAGAATTCAACCATTGATGATGTCAACCATCATATAGAGAAAACAAGTTATAACATTACCTATGTGGTTCCATATCATCATTCACATCAATTATTCTTTCTCCAAGTTCTAGTAACCCATCTTAGTTTGTAGTGTCCTCATTTCTCCCTACAACAGACATGCCATTCAGCCGAATATAATCGTCTTCAGATTCGTCTGTCATGTCACTAGAATCATACTACTTTGCTGCGTGAATGCTTTCCAAGGTCATTTCCACTTGCCTCATTGTCGGCCGGTCATTCCTTTCAAACTTCACACACATTGCTGTTAATAGAGATATATCGATAACTTCCCCAGCTCCCTCCCTTAGAACTTGTGGATCCAATATGTGAACTAAGTTATGTTCTGATAACAGAGTTGAAAAATGATTCACAGGACCATAACCCTCTGGGGATCTATAAGAAACTGGCTTCTTTCTTGTTAGCAATTCAATAAGAATCGCCCCAAAACTGTAGACACCACTCTTCTCAGTAAGGTGCCCCATGCTATGGTACGTAGGGTCCAAGTATCCAAACGTTCCTTGCACAGGTGTATCCAACCCTGTTTTATCAATTGGAACATACCTTGAAGCTCCAAAATCCGATAGTTTCACCGTCAAATTATCATCTAGAAGTATGTTAGGAGATTTGACATCCCTATGGATTATTGGCATCGAAATGAGGGAGTGAAGATATGAGAGAGCCCTGGCAATTTCAACCGCAATCCGCACTCTATCTTTCCATTGTAGTGATACTTAAGCCATGAAGATGATCGTAAAGGGTGCCATTGGAAATGAACTCCAACAAGTAGAGGAACTTCTGTCTCAAGACAACACCCATGAAGTTTCACAATATTTCTATGATTTATCTTAGAAAGTATAACAACCTCATTTATGAAGTCATCAATTTCTCTTTGTATCACTATCTTTGCCTTCTTAATTGCCACAACATGAAGACTTGATAAAATTCCCTTGTAGACTGTTCCATGCCCTCCGCCACCTAACTCACGAGCTTTGTCAAAGTTGTTCGTGGCTTTCTCTAGCTCTTCCAAAGTAAGGACCATTCTCTCACTTATGTCTGTCCTTTGAAATACCAATTCACTACTGGAAACAGAGACTTTGCCGAGTGTAAATTTCTTTGCCGAGTGTCAAAAATCGGACACTCGGCAAAGATCTTCTTTGCCGAGCGCTGCACTCGGCAAAGAATTGCACTCGGCAAAGATTTCTTTGCCGAGTGCCGGGCACTCGGCAAACACAGGCACTCGGCAAAGGACTTCTTTGCCGAGTGCCAGACTCTCGGCAAAATCTCTACACTCGGCATAGGCTGCCCGTGAAACGGCGCCCTGCCACGGCCTTCTTTGCCGAGCGCCTACGGTTAGTAAGCATCGTACGTGACAACGTGCACGAAATCTTCTGAAATTTTTATCATAGCCTCCACATATGATATCACGACATCTCAACACGTTTCATGATTTTCGGACTTCGTTTGCTTTTTATAGAATTTATAAACACTTCACACGCAATTTCGCGGACATGTTTCGTGAACAAGATGTCCGAAATTTTGGGTCCGTTCCTGGATACGGCCTCTCATAACACTCACTAACATGACTATCAATTTTCGAATCATTAAACTCCATTATTCGTACCACGTGCAGTTCAAATTTCTAATTTCCGTAAAAATTCAAGTAAACGAAATAAAGTAACTAAATATAACAAAAAGCCACAAAAAATCCCCAAATTGTAACTAGGAGTTCCTGGTGCTTTAAAAAGGCTGCACAAAAAAATTGGAGGCCAAAAACAAAAAAAACAAAAAAACTTTGCCGAGTGCTGGGGCATGGCACTTTCGGCAAAAGAGTCTTTTTGCCGAGTGCCACCATCGGGCACTTTCGGCAAAAAATGCATGTTTTAATTTTGTTTTTAAATTTCCTCTTTGCCGAGTGCATACACAGGAGCACTCGGCAAAGAAATAATAAAAAAAAATTAAATCTTTGCCGAGTGCCGTCCAGGGGGCACTCGGCAAAGTATTTTAAAAATAAAAAAAATTTCTTTGCCGAGCGCCAGATCTGAGACGCTCGGCAAAGAATTAAAAAAATTTAAATCTTTGCCGAGTGCCAGATCTGGGGCACTCGGCAAAGAAATTAAAAACAAAAAAAAAAATCTTTGCCGAGTGCCTCCCTGATCCGGCACTCGGCAAAGCCGCGGACTTAGCGGTTTTTGACCGCCGGGCATCATCATCGCCACCATCCATCCAGCCCATACCTTGGCTGCCCCGCCGCCGCCCGCCACGCCGCGCCCGCCACACGCATACCAGCCGCCATGCCGCCCGCACCCCACGCCCACGCCCGCGCGCCATACCCGCAGCCCCACGCCAAGGCCGCGCCGCGCCACGCCCAACGCCACCCACGCGCCACACCACACACACCCCCATACTGCCACCCGCGCCCCGCACGCCACACACCGCGCCCGCGCCGCCCAGCCGCCACACGCGCCGCCCGCTTGCCGCGCGCCGCCCGCCTTGCCTCGCTGCCCCCGCCCGCCCGCCCCCACCGCCCTTGCCCAGCGCCCACCCGCCCGCCGCCCCATTCGCTGCCACATCCACACGCCGCCGTGCCCCCCCGACCGACCCTTTCCCCAGCCCCGCCCCCATGCCTGCCCCGCCCACAGGCCAGCCCCGGCCCCGGCTAGCCTGGATCCCCGACCCGCGCCGCCCCGACCCCGGCTGCCTCTGCGCCCGGCCGCGCTTTTTCCGACCTTGCCTGCCCCCGTGCCGGCGCCAGTGGACCACCCACCCGCCTGACGCCATCCGTGCTCGACCCCGTCCCCGACTCACCCGATCCCGACGCCCCCCCCTCTACGCCGTCGCCGTGTCGGCCTATGCCTTCTCTTATTATTGTCGAGGTAGTGGTAGTTGTAGTAGTATTAGTTGTACTAGTGGTAGTATTAGTACAACTAGTGGTAGTATTAGTAGTAGAATTAGTGGTAGTAGTAGTAGTAGTAGTAGTGGTAGTAGTAGTAGTACAACTAATGATATTAGTTGTAGCAATAGTGGTAGTAGTAGAAGAACCAATGGTAGTAGTAGTAGCAATAGTGAAAGTAGTAGTACAAGTAGTGGTACTACTTGGATATATTCTTCTGCATGGATTGATATCCAAACTACATGGCTTCTGTTGAGCCATATGTGCTTGTCGGCCATCGTGCCGTTGTTTTTTGCAGGTTTTGGAAACCTCACTGCAGGGGAGGTTCTGCTAATTTTTTAAATAAATAATGTATTTTGTTCCATTTTTGTAGAGAAGAGCCCGTCGAGTTGAGTCGGAGTTCTCGCCACGTGTGTCGGTCTCGCTTTTGCACACACGTCGTCTCTCGCCATCGCACCGACCCGCCACGGCCCCGCTTAGCCTCGACTCCGTCGCCACCCTAGGTATAACCCCTCTTTTCATATCATTGTCGTAGATCGTCAGTAGCTTAGGCGTCTCCCATTCGAAAGAGATACGGTTGGAGGTATGCAGATCTTTGCATATCTATGACCGTATCTATTTCGGATTGTCCACGCTTTTTGGACAGCCCGTGGATGCGTAGATGGGTTAGTTTCCATGTTTTGCTCTAGTCCGAGATAGAGTTTCGGCATCACCTCCCTGTTGTTCTCCGGATACACACTCTTCTTTGGCAGGACGTGTATCCGGAGAACAATGGGAGGTGCCGCCAAATTTTGCCTCGGATAGGAGTAGAGCATGGAAACTAACCTCATCTACATCTCTACGGGTGGGATTAGGACCTATCCTCACCTATTAGACAAATAGGGGAACACCATGTACATGCAATTAATGGTTACATTACTCACGATACATATGTTAGAGGATGGATGACCGTCGATGGATGTACACGGGCTGGAGAAGTCGAGTGATTACACCATGGAATGGATGAACAAGACCGATGCTTTCTTGAATAAAGGCATTTGCAACGCTGCTAAAAGGACATTGCCTAGTTTTGTGTCCCTGCAGCAAATGTGGAAACAGGAGAAGGGTAAACAAGGTGGAAATGGGTAAACATCTTGTGAAGAATGGATTTACGCCGGACTACACCCGGTGGGTCCACCATGGTGAAGCCCATCGTATGAGAGAGGAGGTGGTGAGACCACGGGTGGAGGCTTTTGATGCTGATGCCGGGGTAGCAGACATGTTAGATGACTTTCACCAAGGACAGTTCGATGAGGGACGTGAGAAGGAGGAGATGGAAGCAGCCGCACAGGCGTTCTACGATATGATGGACTCGGCACAGAAACCCCTTCACGATCGGTCAACGGTGTCTCAACTGGATGCCATTGGACGCTTAATGGGGTTGAAGTCCGAGTTAAACTTAAGTTGACCTGGCTTCGATAAGATGTTGGCCGTGATTGGCACCTTGCTTCCGGAGGGCCACATTCTGCCGAAGAGCATGTACGAGTCACAGAAACTCCTTCGAGCACTTAAGATGCCGTATGAGCAGATACATGCTTGTCCGAAAGGGTGTCTCCTATTTAGGAAAGAACACGAGCATGCAAAGTTCTGTCCAAAGTGTAAATCCTCCAGGTACCTGGAGGTAGACTCTGATGATGGCCAGAAGAGGCAACTTACGATCCCCATGAAAATCCTACGGTACCTTCCGTTCCTACCGAGGATCCAACGGCTATACATGACCGAGGAATCCGTGAAACAGATGACATGGCACAAAAATGGCAAACGGTACAATCCTGACAAGATGGTACATCCATCCGATGGTGAAGCTTGGATCCGCTTTAATGACAAACATCGTGACAAAGCAGATGAGGCTCGTAATGTACGTGTCGCGTTGGCAACAGATGGGTTCAATCCTTATGGAATGATGGCTGCCCCATACACATGTTGGCCCGTCTTTGTTATCCCCCTTAATCTCCCCCCGGTGTCTCCTTTCAACGACATAACGTATTCTTGTCGTTGATAATTCCTGCACCTGTGGAGTAATATGGGTGTGTTCATGGAGCCCGTATTTGATGAATTGGTCCGTGCTTGGGGGACGAAGGGGTATGGACATACGATCGAGCTACAAAGACAACCTTCAAAATGCACGTTTGGTACCACTACTCCTGCATGACTTCCTGGCGATGGGATATTCTCTGCTGGTGTGTTCACGGAAGTTCCCATGCCCAATATGCAAGGAAGGTGTGAGGTTTATTTGGTTGCGTAAGGGTGGCAAGTATTCGCTGCGTTTGATAGACATCGTCAATTCCTACCTCTTGACCATCCATTCGCACAAGACATCAAGAACTTTACTGAAAGGCGCCAAAGTGACAAACCCTCACGCATCATGGATGATGAATGGTGCCGAGGTTCATGCTCAGATAGGTGCTCTCGTGCCCAATGAAGAAGGTGGTTTTGTGGGATATGGTGAGCAGCATATGTGGACTCATATCTCGGGCATGACGAGGCTCCCCTATTTCGATGACCTTCTTCTACCACATAACATTGATGTAATACACACTGAAAAGAATGTCGCCGAGGCACTTTGGGCAACACTCATGGACACTGAAAAGTCTAAGGACAACCCAAAGGCTAGAGTAGACCTGGCAACGTTGTGCGATAGACCAAATCAAGAGATGCAACCTCCTAGTCGTGGCAAGACCTGGAGAAGGCCTAAGGCTGATTTCATCTTGAAAAAGGACCAAAGGAGGGAAGTACTTGAATGGATCAAGAAGCTAATGTTCCCTGATGGGTATGCAGCGAATCTAAAGAGGGGAGTTAACTTAGGCACTCTGCGAGTCAACGGGATGAAGAGTCATGACTACCACATATGGATTGAGCGGCTTCTTCCGGCGATGGTTCGAGGCTATGTCCCGGAGCATGTCTGGCAAGTGCTGGCAGAGTTGAGCTACTTATTCCGCCAGCTTTGTGCCAAGGAGCTCTCTCGGACCGTCATTGATGACTTGGAAAAAGCGGCACCCGTGTTGCTCTGTAAGTTAGAGAAGATCTTTCCACCCGCCTGCTTCTTGTCGATGCAGCATTTGATTGTGCACCTCCCGTATGAGGCACGGATGGGGGGCCCGTGCAGAACCGTTGGTGCTATCCAATCGAGAGATGTCTGAAGACTCTTCGCAAAAAATGTAGAAATAAAGCCAGAATTGAGGCTTCCATTGCAGAGGCATACATTCTAGAGGAGGTGTCGAACTTCACAGAGAAATACTACACTGAGAAACTTCCTAACGTTCATAATCCACCCCCTCATTACAATGCTGGCGAAAATGAATCGAACCTCAGCCTTTTCCAAGGGCAACTTGGAAGCGCAAGTGCATCGACCATTAAGCAATTGAAAAATGAAGAGTGGCGCAGTATCATGCTATATGTGTTGACCAACCTTGTCGAGGTGCAACCGTTCATTCGGTAAGTTCTAAACGAACTTGTTTCATTTCGCCGTATGTCCTTGTTTCGTCATCCAACCCCCTTGTTTCTCGTTGGTACAGGGAATTTCTTCGTCAATCCTGGCATGGATCAAGGCAACCTACACCGCAAGAAAATGATACCCTTCTTTCACGGGGTGCGGGACTAGGGAGCCCCGATTTCATTTGTTGGTTCAAACAGAAAGCCCAAACTGATGCGCCTATAAGTGATGAGTTAAGACAGGTTGCAAATGGCTGTGCCGTTAGGGTCAAGTCATTTACCGGTTATGACATGAACGGATATCGTTTTCACACAGCAAGCTACGAGCAGAGTCGGCCCAATCGACAAACCACAAACAGCGGAGTTGTTACGCCCGGCACTGATGGACTCAACTATTATGGAAGAATTGAAGAAATCTACGAACTATCATTTTATGGTTCCAAACCTCTTACTCCTGTCATATTCAAATGCCACTGGTTTCATCCTGGTGTAACGAGACGGACCCCTAAGCTTGGGCTAGTCGAGATTCGACAGGATTCCGTCTATCCAGGAAAAGATGTCTACATTGTGGCTCAACAGGCCGTCCAGGTTTATTATACGTCATACGCGTGCAAAGACGCCGAGCATCTTAAGGGTTGGTCTATTGTGCACAATGTATCGCCACACGGTAAACTACCTGTCCCAAACGATGAAGATTATAACTTCAACCCAAACACATATGATGGAGAGTTCTATCAAGAAGAGGGGCTACAAGGGAGGTTTGACATAGACTTAACCGAAGAGATAGGAATGGAAGTAGATAATGAAAGGGATGATGACGAGGACGCTGGAGACGAGGTGCGAAATCTGAAGGACATACAAATGCTTGAGCGATTACATTTTGGCAATGACAATGAAGACAACATTCCTCCTTCGGATAGTGTTGATGAGTTGGACAATGTTGATAGTGATGACGAGACCTATGATCCAGCTAATTTCAATCATGAAGATTACTTCTAATACATGTAATACTATGTTTTTTGTAATTATGTTTTGTTCATTTTTGCATATATTTCTAATACATGTAATACTATATTTTTTGTAATTATGTTTTGTTTATTTTTGCACCTATTTCTAATTACGTCTTGTTTTTCTTTTTTATTGCAGGTGATTGAACAAAGATGGCGGGCGACCGTCATAGGTCTGTGAACTCGATTTACCAAAGACAACGCCGGTCGCAGGAGGGGGCGGAGGGGGCGGCAGAGGGATCGAACAGGAGGAGGAGGACCGCTAGCCGTAGGAGGGGGCCGTCTCCTCCCACGCCACGTGAGGAGGACCGCCAGCCGCAGGAGGAGGTGGCGCCCGTGGACGAGTCAGACGAGGAGTTGGTTCGAGAGGAGGAGGAGGAGGAGGAGGAGGAGGAGGAGGAGGAGGAGGAGGCGGCGGCGGGCACGGGTCCGCTTCCTCCAACTCCTCTTTGAGTGTCTACTTGCAGGTCCCATGAGCCTCCCACAGTTTCCGCTTCACCAAATGCCCACCGATTTGCCCAAGGACAAAAGTAAGTAATCAGATATGTTATCACCACTACTTCATATGATATGATGAAAAAACTAATAATTTTTCTTAATTACTTGTGCAGGAACTGGGTGGTTGTGTCGGGTGGTAGCGCACGGCTAGTCAACGGCATCCTGGGTCTTCTGTGCAGGCAGCACTTCCCCGGCATTATCACGTACGCATCGAAGACGGAGCCGGCCTACTTGTTTGACCACTACGTCGTCGCCTCCGATGCGGAGTACCCCAACAAGGCGGCGCGGGTGAAGGCAGAGTTTTGGGTAAGTCTCCCTTGCACAACATTGCTCAATACGTCGCATTCATTAGACTTTTCTTGAAATAATGAATCGATACATCGCTTTTGTATGCAGACTTATTACAGATGCAAGGAGGATTTGAGGCCGTATGCGCAGCGAAGCGACTACCAAAGCTCAGTAAAAACTCGTCACCGACATGCATCACGAGGCGCGCATCCAGGCCATCGTAACCTACTACGGGTCGAAGCTTGGAGAGAGGAAAACCAAGAAAGATGCAAGAGAGATGCAGCTGACCCGGGAGCAGTACCTTGAGGTAAATGAAGAACATCAACATTGATTCGATTTGAGATTAAGTTGGTTTAATTTGATCTTCTTATATGTCCAATACTTGATGACGTGTAGGTGATTCCCCGGTGGTGCTAAGCGTATCCCGAGTCTTTGGGCGATGATGGTGGATGGTGGTTCACGGAGGAGTACCTCAAGATGCACAGGATGCCCGGACCGTCGTTCTTGATGCAAGGTCCAGCACACCATCAAGGCAGCCGCAACCTCGCCGGATACAAACAAGCATGGGTACGCGAATTGATTTATCTATTGTCACGCTTCGATTCATCGATTTCTAATCATCGTCTTTGTCTTTCTCGCAATCGGCGTCACATAGTGGCCAGTGCTTGCTCGGACTTCCGGCATGGTGTATGGCCCACAAGGGTAAAGCGACGTCCGACGCCTCCTTCAACTCGGAGGACCTGCCCGAGAGCATACACGAACCCGAAGCGCCCACTCCGCATCGGTGAGTACACCGAGGTGGCGAGGTCGCTCCATGGGGCGTACCACGATCCGAGCACCCGGACTTCGATGGAGAGGCCGTCATGAGGGCGGGCAAGGCAAGAAGCATGGACGGTTCTGGCTTGGCGGCGGCGTCATCGACACGGCCTCTCTCCTCTCTCTCCTGAGATCCGAGCACGAGCACGAGCGAGCCCCGACCATTCGCACGGCCGCCACCGACATGCGACAAAGACCGGTCGGCCTTTTCGAGGTTATTCCTATTTTACTCGTCATACATTGATCTTTACACACCTTAATTAGCTTTGCATTATCTTTGAAACATTGGAGTGAAATATTGCAGTCCCGGCCGAACAAGAAATGAAGGAACGTCGGGAGCTGGGGCCCAGCTGGAGGCCGAGCGGGCGAGCGGCAGCCCCAAAGCAGCAGAGGTCGATGGACATTACGGATTTCCTACAAGGGCTTGGGCAACGTATGGGCTTCTCTCGCACACTGGCTGTTGGTTCCACCTCCGCCTCCGCGTCCTGCAATGCAGCTACTACCTGTGAGTATCAAAGTTTTTACTTTCACTTGTGCTTTGCTTGTATGGCCTCTATCGTCCTAGATTAGCTATCAAAATAATTTTGTCTCACATGCAATCTTTTCTCCTTTGTGCAGTCTCCATCGACGGTGGTTCAATAATCCACCTCATGCACCTCTGAATGATGCACTGGCCTTCACCACAATCATGATGGCGAGATGAGTGCATGTTGTATTTTTTACATTTGTTGTTCACTTGGTGATGGACTTGTGATGCACTTGTGGACTTTGATGGACTTGTAAACTTATTTGGATGGACTTGAGCACTTATTATTACATATTGTGATGGATGTGTTATGGGCGGATGGATGTGTGGATGGATGAGATATATATGTGATGGATGAGATATATATGCGATGGATGAGATATATATGTGATGGATGAGATATATATGTGATGGATGAGATATATATGTGATATATGTTTGTATGAATGTATTTGTCATGATGGAACGCAAAAAAAAATATTTGCCGTTTTGGGTCACTTTGCCGAGTGTTGCACTCGGCAAAGGACCCCTTTGCCGAGCGCAATGGTCACAACACTCGGCAAAGCTGGCAAAATGGGCGACCAGAAAACATATTTTCCAGCTTTGCCGAGTGCCTGGAGTGGTGGCACTCGGCAAAGAAAATTTCCAAAAAAAATAAAAGCTCTTTGCCGAGTGCCTTCCGGGTTGACGCTCGGCAAATAATTTTTTTAAAAAATATAAAAAATCTTTGCCGAGTGCCTGGAGGTTTGGCACTCGGCAAAGAAAATTTTTCAAAAAAAAATAAAAGCTCTTTGCCGAGTGCCTTCCGGGTTGGCGCTCGGCAAAGAATTTTTTTTAAAAAAAAAAGCTTTGCCGAGTGCATGGAGGGTTGGCACTCGGCAAAGAAAATTCTCAAAAAAAAAATAAAAGCTCTTTGCCGAGTGCCTCACGTGTTGGCACTCGGCAAAGAAAGTTTTAAAAAAAAATTTAAAAAAATCTTTGCCGAGTGCCGGCAGGGTTGACACTCGGCAAAGTGACCGTCAACGGAACCGGCGCCGTGACGGTCGCTTTTCTTTGCCGAGTGTTTCTGGGGCACTCGGCAAAGCCTTTGCCGAGTGCCCGATAAAATACACTCGGCAAAGAGTGCTTTGCCGATCAATTTTTTGCCGTGTGTGCTTTGCCGAGTGCCGCACTCGGCAAAGGCTTTGCCGAGTGCAATATAGCCTTTGCCGAGTGCCTCAGGCACTCGGCAAAGAACCTGAATCCAGTTGTAGCAATTGACCATGATTCTACTTGAAGAACTTTTGTCTCATCCTTTTCTTTCGTGTTTTGATTCTGTGGATAACATATGTGGTGCTAAGAACTATAAAGAGAAGCATTGCTCCACTTCCAATTCCTAGACCAATGATTAACCCTGAGAGTGATACAAAATTGTCGAGTATAGCTTAGAGTGCATGCCATCCCTTATTAGAGGATGCAGTTGGAAATATTTCTTAGCAGTAGGAAACTATTCTATGTCACCAGGTCATCTTTATTCATAAATAGTTTGGTCGATCTAGATTATTTTCCTCTGAAACCAGTATATTTATCATCAAGACTAAATATAATATACATGGTTCAAAAAGCATTAATTGCCACAAATAGGTTATTTTAGAAGCTTAGCAAACATACGTGCATGGGCTTTCGCGCGCGCCACAGCGTGTTTGACGAAATGAACGGTCAACAGTTGAGCAGGCGGCGCCGCCATGGCAGCGGGCGCACGAGCGAGCCACCACCGCGGCTAGCCACCCGTGCTGGTGCAGCCACGCAGCCACGCGAGCACCCAGCAGCTGCGCCGGGCAGCCACGTTGGCGTTGGTCTAGCAGCTGGCCACCCGTGCGCTAGCTAGCCCTGCCGCACTGGCCCTCCGACTCGCTGGACGACGACGCAGCTGGCCGCCCGTGCGCTAGCTAGGTTGCGCGGTGGCGTGGCATGCCTGGCCTCGCGTTACAGCCCGTCCGCTCGAACAACGGCAACGTGGCTACCCGCTGCAGCTGCTGCGTGCTCGCGTGGCGGCGTGGCTGCAGTGGCACGGCCGCCCGGCCGCTTGCTCGCGTGGCGGTGGTGTGGGTTGCCTGACACGGCTGCCAACGCATTGACCGGGCTACTGTAGGGGCTGTTTTGAGACAAGCCCGTGTGGGCTGGGCACGGCGGCGGTGGCGGCAGCGTCACCTGCTCACGCGTCCACAGCGTGTTTGACGAAATAAAGGGTGAATAGTCGCTTTAGATGGACAAATTAGCAGGCCATGTTAGCATGAGAAGCCCACGTGGAGGGATGTGGACCTAAGTAATACGGCATACAAAGTTTATGGATCAAAAAAGCCACTTTAAAAGTTGATGGATCTAATTGAAACCTCCTCACAAGTTGATGGATCTCTGGTGCATTTAACTCAAATCCAAACATCAAACCTACATACTGCACATGTAAACAAATGAAAAGCATCGATCGATCAGAACATCGTGCTCCAGCATACCACGCCCACTTGGTGAAGACTTGCAGGCTACAAGCGGGAGGCAATACTCAGAAGACCGATGACGGTCGTCCACCCCAGGCGGTCGGTTTCTGGATGATCTTCATTAAACCAAAAGACTTTGGATACATAATTTTGTATGGAATTAGTATACGTACTTTGTGTCGCGCTGAACTTTTGCTACATCCTTTTCTTCACTGACAGTTATGGAGCGGTTTCCCCGCTAGAGTTATGTTGGTCCAGGTCTGCTGTTTATTTGAGCGTGGCCTAGAGGTTAATTCCTCTGTTAAAATCTACATGCAATTAAAACTAGTGTCCCCAGTAAACGCTTTCAATAAAGCAGGGCCAATTGTCTTTGGTCTTACAAGTTATCACATAATCCACTGAAATATAAAGTGACTTGCTATCTCTGAAAAGTTTGAAAATTTTGAACATTGAAGAACAAAGGTTGCTTTCGCATCAGTCAGGATCATGATAAAATTGCGAATGGTGGAAGCTGACAGGTCTGACGACTCTGGGTATGCTAAGTTACAACCAGTCATGTGCCACAAAAAAAATGATCGCAGGAACATAAGAAAACTCAATGTCATCGAGTTATGCATGGAGAAAAAGACCAAAAGGGGCAACCTGCTAGCCTAGCCAAATCTATATCTATAAATAGGAGGTCTGATCTGCTCCAACACTTAATAGCTCAGTTCACATGTACAAAGGCAATTCATCAACTAGATGCTAGTTGATTGTTAGCAGGAGGATTGGGAGAGAGGGGAAAACTTGGGGAAGGGGAAGAACACGGTAGCGAGGACGAGTTCTTCGTATTGAGTTTAACAGTTTAACAGTAAGGTTTACAAAAATGTTGATGTCCCTCTCTCACAACTCCGAGTGCCTAAATACTTACGCTACTTCGTCCACTCAGCACCGACAAATTGGTGTTGGGCTTCCACTTCCTCTTGGGCCGGGGCACAGCGACACCATCATCTTCTCCCGGGGCCAAGTCACGTAGCTCACTTGGTGTGGCCTGTTGGGCGCTGACATTGATGCCTCTCAAGGGATCGGACCACGGTGTCTACACATGCCACCATCCTCATTGTCCACAAGTCTGATATACTGCTTATGTGTGGTAGCTTCAATGTGACAAGCACATCAATAAATTAGTTTAGTTCCTCTAGGCTCTGGAAATCAATCCTGGTTTGTATAGTACCATGCACGTTTGTCACCTCCTCAGACCACTCATCATCCGTCATATCACTCGAAACATACTCCTTTGCTGCATAAATGCTTTCAAGCGTCATTTCCACTTGCCTCATTGTCGGTCGCTCCGTGCTTACGTGCTTCACACATATTGCTGCCAACAGAGCGATATCAACAACTCCTCCATCTCCCTGCTTGAGAACTTGTGGGTCCAATATTTGATCTAAGTTACCTTGTGATAGTAGAGTGACAAAATGATACACAAGGCCATGGCCTTCTATAGATCTATATGAAACCGGCTTCATTCGAGAAAGCAGCTCAATCATAAGCACACCAAAGCCATAGACATCACTCTTCTCAGTGAGGTGTCCCGTACTATGGTACATAAGATCCAAGTAACCAAATGTTCCTTGTACAGTGGTATTTAGCCCAGTTTGATCCATCAGAATGTACCTTGAAGCTCCAAAATCTGATAACTTCACAGTTAAATTATCATCTAGAAATATATTAGGAGACTTGACATCCCTATGGATTATTGGCACATAGCGAGTGAAGATATGCAAGAGACCTGGCACTCTCAACTGCAATCCTTAATCTATCTCTCCATGGTAGAGATATTAAATTTTCAACATGAAGATGATTGTAAAGGGTGCCATTGGAAATGAACTCATAAACAAGCTGATGAACTTCTGTCTCAAGGCAGCACCCAAGAAGCTTCACAATATTTATGTGGTTTATTTGGGCAGGTACAGCAACCTCATTTATAAACTCATCAATTTCTTTTTGTATTACTATTTTTGACTTCTTAATTGCCACGATATGTAGACTAGATAAAATTCCCTTGTACACTCTGCCATGGCCACCACCACCAAGCACCCGAGCTTTGTCAAAATTGTTAGTTGCTTTCTCTAGCTCTTCCAAAGTAATAATCATGCTTTCAGCTAAACAACCATCAAGAAAGTGAGAAGTGACAATGGAAGTGAGTTCAAGAACACAAGAGTGGATGATTTATGTGATGAGTTTGGAATTAGGCATCAATTTTTGGCCAAGTATACTCCACAATCAAATGGCCTAGTTGAAAGAAAGAATAGAACTTTGATTGACATGGCAAGATCAATGTTGAGTGAGTACAATATGAGTCATTCATTTTGGGCCGAAGCAATCAACACGGCTTGCTACTATAGCAACCGACTCTATTGTCACCTCATGATAGAGAAGACACCTTATGAGCTATTGAATGGAAGAAAGCCCAACATAGCATACTTTCGGGTTTTTTGTTGCAAATGCTATATCTTGAAGAAAGGCACTAGATTGGGCAAGTTTGACAAGAAATGTGATGAAGGTTTCTTGCTTGGTTACTCCACTACTAGCAAGGCATATAGAGTTTTGAATTTGGCTAGTGGTACTCTTGAGGAGGTTCATGATGTGGAATTTGATGAAACCAATGGTTCCCAAGAGGAAGATGAGAATCTAGATGATGTGAGAGGCACTCAATTGGTCAATGCAATGAAGAACATGGACATCGGTGATATAAGACCTAGAGAGGTGATTGATGTTGAAGATGACAAGAATCAAGTGCTCTCTAACTCAAATATGCAAGCTAGTGGTTTTCAAGATCAAAGTCAAGCAAGTGCTAGTGTTGACAAAGTACAAGATCAACAACAAGTGGCTAGCACATCATCTCAATCCAATAATCAAGCAAGTGCAAGCAATCAAGTGCAAGTGCTCCAACCAACCAATATTGCAAGGGATCATCCATTGGGCACTATCATTGGTGATATTTCAAGATGTGTGCAAACTAGATCAAGATTGGCTTTATTTTGTGAGCATTTTTTATTTGTGTCATCTGTTGAACCAAAGAAGATAGATGAAGTATTGAAGGATGTTGATTGGGTGAATCCTATGCATGAAGAATTGAATAACTTCACAAGAAATCAAGTATGGGAATTGGTAGAGAGACCAAAGGGACACAATGTGATTGGAACCAGATGGGTCTTTAGAAACAAGCAAGATCAAGATGGGATAGTAGTAAGGAACAAAGCAAGATTGGTAGCACAAGGCTATACACAAGTTGAAGGTCTTGACTTTGGAGAAACATATGCCCTGGTTGCTAGATTGGAAGCAATTAGAATTTTGCTAGCCTATGCCTATGCCCACAACATCAAACTCTATCAAATGGATGTCAAGAGTGTATTTCTCAATGGTTACATCAATGAAGAAGAATATGTTGAGCAACCTCCCGGTTTTGAAGATGACAAGAAGCCCGATCATGTGTACAAGTTGAAGAAGACATTGTATGGCTTGAAGCAAGTACCTAGAACATGGTATGAGAGATTGAGGGACTTCCTACTCTTTAAAGGGTTCATGATGGGCAAGGTTGACACCACTCTTTTCACCAAGAAGATTGGCAAAGACTTATTTGTGTTGCAAATCTATGTTGATGACATCATATTTGGATCAACCAATCAAGACTTTTGTGAAGAGTTTGGAAAGATGATGGCTAATGCATTTGAAATGTCCATGATTGGAGAGTTAAGTTACTTCCTTGGTCTTCAAATCAAGCAATTAAAGAATGGTACATTTGTGAGTCAAGGCAAGTACATCAAAGATATGCTCAAGAAGTTTGGCATGAGTGATAACAAAGCCATTAGCACACCAATGGGGACAAATGGCAATTTGGATAGTGATGCAAGTGGCAATATGGTGGATCAAAAATTGTATCGGTCTAAGATTGGAAGCCTACTCTATATGACCGTATCAAGGCCGAATGTCATGTTTAGTGTATGCATGTGTGTAATATTTTAAGCCTCACCAAGAGAAAGTCATTTGAAGGCTACAAAGAGAATATTGAGATACTTGAAGCATACAAAAAATGTTGGTTTGTGGTATCCCAAAGGAGCAAAGTTTGAACTAGTTGGTTACTCTGACTCGGATTATGTGGGATGTAAGGTTGAAAGGAAGAGCACCTCGGGCACATGTCAATTGTTGGGAAGATCACTTGTTTTATGGTCATCAAAGAAGCAAAATAGTGTTGCATTATCAACCGCCGAAGCCGAATACATATCCGCCGGTAGTTGTTGTGCACAAATACTATGGATGAAGGCCACCTTGAATGACTTTGGAATCAAGTTCAAGAGAGTGCCATTGCTATGTGACAATGAGAGTGCAATCAAGTTAACCAACAATCCGGTTCAACATGCAAGAACAAAGCACATTGATGTCTGCCTCCATTTCATAAGAGATCACCAACAAAAAGAGGACATTTGCATTGAGAGTGTAGGCACCGAAGATCAACTTGCCGATATATTCACCAAGCCATTAGATGAGAAAAGGTTTTGCAAGCTACGGAATGAGTTTAACATATTGGATTTCTCAAATATGTGTTGATGCACCCCCCACTTATATGACATGTCTCTCCTTCGAGCAATCCAAGGTAAAAGTTGATTGGCATGGCATACATCCTTGCTAAGGGCATGTTTAGTGCATCTAGTCATCTTTCACATTTAATAGGCTCATTCATGAAAATCAAATGATTTTGATGTTTGTATGGTACCACTATTGCTTCTATGCTTAATTTCGTCTAGTGGTAGCATATGACATGTTTGTGGGCTTGTAAACCTAGTGTTTGATCTAGAAAATGAGCTATAAGTGTTTAACTCAACATGGTACAAGATAACCCTTATTTAAAGGTGTGAAGAAGCTTGTCCTTGGATCAAATCGAGTTAAATATCTTTGGCAAGTAATCTAGTTTGGACCAAATTTGGGAAAATGATCCTCACCACATTGATTGACATTGATAATCTTAACCTATCTAATACTTGAACCTTTGTGGTCATTGATGACAAAGGGAGAGAAATAATGTACAAAGATAGTGAAAAGATAATAAAGGGGGAGAAATTGACATAGGGGGAGAGATATGACAAAGTAAGAGGATCAATTAAATTTTTGAGCACACAAGTAGGGGGAGCAAGCTCATGAACGTGTATGGTGCATTTGAATGTGCATTTCATATATTTGCTTGCATGGCACAAGTTTTAAATTTCAATATCCATGCTTGTGTGGTGTATGCTAGTTGTAGGTTTGAATGATGAAATGAAAAACTAGCATGCATAGGTTAAGTAACTAGACTCATGCTCATATTATGAAAACTAGACCCTTACTTCTAATGTTGATCTCATGGGGTATTCTAGTTTCTTTGTGGATGTCTAGTTACTCATGGTGCTAAGGATGGTATATTGGTGCACTCCGATTGGTACCATGCTTCAAAGGTCCATCTTTTATACCTTAGCATCATTTGGTAGACATTGTCTCCTATATTTCCTATCTAAGCATATGTGCAAGCTACAATCCAAACTATTAGCACATATGTAGGGGGGCAATTGCTACTATATGGGATTCATGAAACTTGTCCATATCCTTTTACACATGATAAATATGCTTGGGCAAGCAACATGGATTCAAATGAATTTCAATTCAGATGTTTGTGAAAAGGTTGTCATCAATTACCAAAAAGGGGAGATTGAAAGCTCTAGTTTGGTTTTGGTGAATTGATGAAACCCTAAGTGCTAACCTAGTTTATCAAAGTGATTATGAGACAGGTAGCACTACTCTAAGTGATGAAGCAAATGAAGATCATGACATGATGATGGTGATGCCATGGTGATGATCAAGTGCTTGGACTTGGAAAAGAATAAAGAGGAAAACAAAAAGCTCAAGGCAAAGGTGAAATTGATAGGAGCTTTTTGGTTTAGTGATCGAGACACTTAGCGAGTGTG
Organism: Miscanthus lutarioriparius; assembly: GCA_904845875.1. Taxonomy (NCBI): domain Eukaryota; kingdom Viridiplantae; phylum Streptophyta; class Magnoliopsida; order Poales; family Poaceae; genus Miscanthus; species Miscanthus lutarioriparius. Next base: position 174,921 of record CAJGYO010000857.1, on the reverse strand, counting down.
ATCACATTTAGGATTGATAGCCATACTATTAAGAGGGGTAAAACTCGTATTGAAATGCGGTTATCAAAGTGCCACTAGATGCTCTAACTCATTGCATATGCATTTAGAATCTAGTGGAAAGCTAACACCCTTGAAAATGTTTGTGAAAATATGCTAACACACATGCACAAGGTGATACACTTGGTGGTTGGCATATTTGAGCAAGGGTGGAGAAGTTGATGAATTGAAGGAGGTGTTTTTCACTATCAAACAGTGACCGGATGCTAAGTTCGAAGTGACCGGACTCAGGGTTCCAGCGTTCGGTCAATTATAAAAGAAGTTGGCGCGCTTGAGCTCGGTTGTTGAAGTGATCGGACGCTAGGTCAACATGTGACCGGACGCGACAGTGGTGAGTCTGGTCAGAAGAAGCCGAGGCAGCGTAATCTAGGGTATTGCACCGGACGCTGAGCTGGGTCCGGTCGAGGTACACCGGATGCTTCCAATCAAGAAAATGTGGCTCTAAATGCTCTCTGGAAGTGACCAGACTCCACGTTATTGGAGCGTCCGATCATTCCATCGGTGCATCCGGTCGTTGGGTGTTGGTGCGTAGGCGCGTGAGGACCTGACACGGGCGTGGTGCATCCGGTCAGCTTGCCTGTGCATCCGGTCACAACTTAAGTGCACTGATGACCGTTGAGATTGGGTGATCAGCATTTGAAGCTAGGGACACGTGGCAAAAATCTGAGGATTGGACGCTGGGGTCCTGCGTCCGGTCAATCTGACCGGCGCGTCCGGTCAACCCGAATTTCAGAGGACTAAGGAGCCAATGGCTCTATTTCGTTGGGGGTGTAGGACACGTGGACGCCTAAGAGGGGGGGTGAATTAGGCAACTTAAAAATCTAACTCTAAACTATGGCCTCTTTTTCTAATTCTAGCAAAACCTATGCAAAAGATAATCTATCTAGATGTGCAACTACGGTTTTGCTAGTGTGTTGCTATCTCTACCGCAAAGGATAATAATATGATCAATGTAAATGCGGAAGCTTAAAGAGCAAGGTAGAGATATGCAAACTCCCGTCGACGACTCCGGTATTTTTACCGAGGTATCGAGAAGCACGCAAGCTTCCCCCTAGTCCTCGTTGGAGCCCCTCGCAAGGAATCCCTCGCAAGGGCCAAGCTCCCGGTCGGGTAACTCCGTGGATAGCCTCGAGCCTTCCCCATGCGCAAGTGGGTCTCCGATGTGCCTTTCGGCAAGCCTCTCCCGGATGCTCCCCGCCGTCTTCACTATCAAGCTTTCGGCCGAAACGCCACGGGCCTTGTTCCCTTCGGTACACGGTGGTGGCCGCACCACAAACGTGGTTGGTGCGATCTCACAAGACTTCAAGCCCCTCCGATGTACAACTCTTGTGCTCACAAGCACGGGGTGGCAAGAGGTATGCAAACCTCACTAAACACTAGGCATACACCTAGAGCAAGCGCATAAGCGGTGGTCTAATCAACCTAAGCACTTCGCAAAGCACCTACGCTAATCACCTGATGAAACACTAAGCACTATGCAAGTGGAGATCACTAAAATGGTGTATCAACACCCTTGGTATGTTTCCTCAGCTCCACTATGTTCAAATGGCCGGTTGGGGGTTGTATTTATAAGCCCCACTGAGAAAGTAGCCGTTGGGGTCGAACTCCCGCAATTCTGCTACTGACCGGACACTGAACCGTCCTGACCGGACGCGTCCGGTCGTCCCGACCGTTGCAGCCGCGAACTACCGATCGGACGCTGCCAGCGTCCAGTCGCCTGCCACCGGACCCGTCCGGTCGCAGTTTCACGCGCCTAGAACCTCTCTGTACTCGATCGGACGCTAATGCTCTGCGTCCGGTCGGTTGCCGCCAGCGTCCGGTCCAGCGTCCGATCGCCTGTCTGCCGAGCCACCGGTCCAGCGTCCGGTCGCCTCTATGAGCTCGTTTCTCCGCGATCTTGCGTACGGCTTGGTTCCTATCTTCATGCTTGGACTTTGCTTAATATCTTGGGTCTTCTCTTGTGCTTCTAAGGTCTTGCTTGATGTGTTGATCATCGGATCATCACGTCGCTTTCGTCCAAGTCACGTCTTGCACCTTACTGGACTACAAAACAAACACTTGCAAATTCATTAGTCCAATTTGGTTGTGTTGGTCATCAAACACCAAAATCCAAAGTAAATGGGCCAAGGGTCCATTTTCCTTACAATCTCCCCCTTTTTGGTGATTGATGACAACACGACCAAAACAAGCAAATAATAAAAATTTTGAATTTAAAAACTATCTACTTGCTAGGGTGCAATGCAAAGGGCAAGGTTATATGATGCTAAGAGATACTACTTGAAAGACTATGATACCAATTGAAGACCTAACTTGCCCTTGCAAATATCCCCATGTGGCATTATGGATTAAAGTTTTGCTTCCTATAAATTCTCCTCATTACTTAGACTAATCCATAATCCACTATCCTCCCTTTCTCGGACCATTACCATTTGTAGACATTAACTTAATGCTTGTCTTTGGTCCGCCAAATTCTCTGTGGCATTATGGATTAAAGTTTTGCTTCCTATAAATTCTCCTCATTACTTAGACTAATACATAATCCACTATCCTCCCTTTCCCGGACCATTACCATTTGTAGACATTAACTTAATGCTTGTCTTTGGTCCGCCAAATTCTCCCCCTTTGGCATCAAACACCGAAAAGGAAGACATTAGTATCACAAGGGAGGGTCAAACTTTGTGATCCTTTGTATGTAGAATTGAATAGATCACAAAATTTGACTCTCACATTATATAGACTAAGCTCCCCCTAAATATATGCATACATATGATAGAAGGCCAAGCATATGCATAATTGGCAAATTATTGCACAAAGGAGTTTAATCTATATAATGCATGGAGAAAGCATATAAATACCAAAATAAAGTCAATCATGATGATACCAAATGAAGAATGATGCTTAACTCCGGGGACTCCAATTTCCTTACAATGAGACTACTACACATGTGATAGGTTTGAAAAATTGATACCATTTGAAAAAGTGTTAGTCTCAAAGCATCCAAGTTGTAGAAATACTCCCCCTAAATATGTGCACACAAATGTAGAATACTTTGAAGAAATCATGCACATGAATTTTAGAATAAAAAATACCACTTGAGAGATGACATCTCATGAATGTGAGAATCAATTTCAAAAATGATATTCGTGAGAGATTATCTACAATTTGGACTTTGGCACATATTAGATAAACAAGAGTAAGACAAGCTATGTGCCGTGCTTCTAAGCAATTTTAAACCATGTAGGTTTGCTCCAAGGGTTAAAAATGAGACCGAGCAAGCCTACCATAAGATATACCTAGTGTATGCATGATAAAAGATATAAGCATGCAAATGCAAACCTAGGCATGAAGAGTAACTAGATGCTTAAAGATACCAATTGTAGGAAAGTTTTAAATCTAATACCAATTGAAGTAAATTGAATCTAGTTACCTAACATGGGAAGGGGAATTTGGGTCCATAGTATTCACTAACCCACTTGGCAATGATTTTGTTCAACATGATGCACCCCATGAAATGCACCCATACTTTGCTAAGCCTCCAAATTCCCCGTCTTCCATCGGACTACTCACTTCCCTTTCGGGATCCAAACCTTCTTGGTGCTCTTCATGTTTGAAATGATTTCCTTTGGCACCCAAAAACGTTTGACCCCATTGTTGGCTTGCTTGTTCACCTTGATGGCCACCACCTTGTCATTTTTCTTCTTCTTCAAGAGATAAGGTGTGGAGGCCTTCTTGTCCACCTTGTTGGTGTAGGTATTGGAGAGCTTGCTTGTTTGCTTTTTCTCCTTCTTCTTTGCTCCTCCCCCATTCTTCACCTTGCACTCATAGGACCTGTGACCTTCCTTGTGGCACACATAACAAACCACGGTTTGTCCTTCATCAAGCTTCTTCACTCCCTTGACGGTGTTATCTTGATGAAGTTGGGTTTGCTTCGCCTTGCCTTTCACTTGAGTCAAGTCCTTGGTGAGGCGAGCTACTTCTTGCTTGAGTTGCTCATTCTCCTTTGCAACCTCTTGTGTGCATGTATCTACAACAACTTTCTCAACACACACTTGGTTGCACAAAGGTGAGTCTAAACATAAGTCATTACAAGAAGTAGAGGCATCCTTTTTAGACATGTTAATGATAGAACTTTTCTTTTTAAATGCCTTGGTGAGGATATTGTTAGCGGCTTCAAGATTAGCAACTTTATTAGTTAGCTCATCATAATGTTTGCACATGATTTCCATTTTAGCAAGCAAACTTTGATAATCATTTTGTGAGCTAGCTAACTTTTCTTTTAATTTTTCATTTTTCTTTATAAGTTGCTCATCATTGATTATGCATTCATTTGTTGTTGCACTAGCCTTAAGTTGCTCAATTTTAGTAGATAGTTCAACATTGAGATTAGCAAAATTCTCATATTGTTCAAGCAAAGTTTTGTATGCTTCTTGTGAACTATCTACCTTTTCTTTTAAACTTTTGAGTTTATTTTGTTGACTAGTGCAAACTTTAGCATATTTAAGATTTTGTTGCACAATCTCATGATAAGAAGGCATATCATCATCACTATCGCTCTCATTAGAGGATGAGCTTTCGTTACCTCGTGCCATAAGGCACACACGAGAAGAGCTTGATGATGAGTGCTTGCGCCCTCGCCTCTTGTGATGGTCTTCTTCACTTGAAGAATCATCCCATGATCTTATTGATGTGAGGGCTTTGTTCTTGCACGTCTTCTTCTTTGTCTTGGGTGTGGGCTTGTTTGGACAAACTTCCACAAAGTGCCCCACCTCGCCACATCCATAGCATCCTCTCTTTCTTTGCTCGTTTCTTTGATTGGTGAAAACGAGGTCTTGGATTTGGATGGGCACACCCTTGACATTGAGCTTTTGGATCATCTTCTCCACCTTATTGATAAGTTTGATTGATTCTTCATCAAGGTCGGAGGTGGAGGAGGAAGATTGATCATCAACACTTGAATCTTCTTCATCATCGTCATCATCCTCATCTTCTTCTTCTTCACTTGAGGAGCTTGAGCTTGAGCTTGACTCAACTTTCTTGCCCTTCATCTTCTTTTTCTCGCTACATGCAAGAGCTTTGCCTTTGCTCGATGAAGAGGCTTCTTCTTGACCCATCTTACGTGACATTTCAAATGCCACTAATTTGCCAATGACTATGCCCGGGGTCATGTTGCTCAAGTCCTCCATGTTGTGAAGGATGGTGATGATGCTTGCATATTTCTTTTGTGGTAGCACGAGATGATCTTCCTCACGATGTCCGCATCATCTAGCTTTAATAGTCCTATTGAATGGAGCTCATTGATAATTAGATTCAAACGAGAATACATATCATGAACAAGCTCATTATCATTCATAGTAAAGGAATCATAATTTTGTTTAGCTAGACAATGTTTTTGCTCACGGACATTACTTGTGCCGTCATGGAGCTCTTGGAGTTTTAACCAAATTTCATGTGCCGTATTTAAAGTAAATACTTGGTTAAAAACATCCATACTAAGTGACTCAAACAAGCAATTTTTAGCTCTAGCATTAAAATGCATTTCCTTTTCATCACTCTTTGTGGGTTTTTTTGGGATTCTTAATGGGTTTTATCCCGTCACGAGTGACTCTCCATACACCTAAATCAACCGCCTCAAGATGACAAGCCATTCTTGCTTTATAGTATGGGAAGTTAGTGCCATCAAATTGCGGAGGCCTAGCGGTATCCATCCTAACCACTCTAAATAGCGTTGGCTCAACGGCGATTAAGCCAAAGGTCCAAAATGAGCCAACCTGGCTCTGATACCACTTGTAGGACACGTGGACGCCTAAGAGGGGGGGTGAATTAGGCAACTTAAAAATCTAACTCTAAACTATGGCCTCTTTTTCTAATTCTAGCAAAACCTATGCAAAAGATAATCTATCTAGATGTGCAACTACGGTTTTGCTAGTGCGTTGCTATCTCTACCGCAAAGGATAATAATATGATCAATGTAAATGCGGAAGCTTAAAGAGCAAGGTAGAGATATGCAAACTCCCGTCGACGACTCCGGTATTTTTACCGAGGTATCGAGAAACGCGCAAGCTTCCCCCTAGTCCTCGTTGGAGCCCCTCGCAAGGAATCCCTCGCAAGGGCTAAGCTCCCGGTCGGGTAACTCCGTGGATAGCCTCGGGCCTTCCCCATGCGCAAGTGGGTCTCCGATGTGCCTTCCGGCAAGCCTCTCCCGGATGCTCCCCACCGTCTTCACTATCAAGCTTTCGGCCAAAACGTCACGGGCCTTGTTCCCTTTGGTACACGGTGGCGGCCGCACCACAAACGTGGTTGGTGTGATCTCGCAAGACTTCAAGCCCCTCCGATGTACAACTCTTGTGCTCACAAGCACGGGGTGGCAAGAGGTATGCAAACCTCACTAAACACTAGGCATACACCTAGAGCAAGCGCATAAGCGGTGGTCTAATCAACCTAAGCACTTCGCAAAGCACCTACGCTAATCACCTGATGAAACACTAAGCACTATGTAAGTGGAGATCACTAAAATGGTGTATCAACACCCTTGGTATGTTTCCTCAGCTCCACTATGTTCAAATGGCCGGTTGGGGGTTGTATTTATAAGCCCCACTAAGAAAGTAGCCGTTGGGGTCGAACTCCCGCAATTCTGCTACTGACCGGACGCTGAATTGTCCTGACCGGACGTGTTCGGTCGTCCCGACCGTTGCAGCCGCGAACTACCGATTGGACGCTGCCAGCGTCCGGTCGCCTGCCATCGGACCTGTCCGGTCGCAGTTTTGCGCGCCTAGAACCTCTCTGTACTCGATCGAACGCTGATGCCCTGTGTCCGGTCGATTGCCGCCAGTGTCCGGTCCAGCGTCCGGTCGCCTGTCTGCCGAGCCACCGGTCCAGCGTCCGGTCGCCTCTGTGAGCTCGTTTCTCCGCGATCTTGCGTACGGCTTGGTTCCTATCTTCATGCTTGGACTTTGCTTAATATCTTGGGTCTTCTCTTGTGCTTCTAAGGTCTTGCTTGAGGTGTTGATCATCGGATCATCACGTCGCCTTCGTCCAAGTCACGTCTTGCACCTTATTGGACTACAAAACAAACACTTGCAAATTCATTAGTCCAATTTGGTTGTGTTGGTCATCAAACACCAAAATCCAAAGTAAATGGGCCAAGGGTCCATTTTCCTTACAGGGGGCTCTATTTAAGGCGTGTGGCCGGCTCTAGCTCACTCTCTTGGCCATTTGCATTGACATAGCAACCTTGTGAGCTTAGCCAAAGCCCTCCCACTCATCTCCATCATTGATTCATCATCTTTGTGAGATTGGAAGAGAATCCAAGTGCATTGCTTGAGTGATTGCATCTAGAAGCACTTGGTGTTCGTGTTTCGCTACGTGATTCACTTGTTACTCTTGGTGGTTGGCGCCACCTAGATGGCTTGGAGCAGCGAGGATCGTCGAGCGGAGGTTGGTGATTGTCTCCGGCTCCGATCGCGGTGATTGTAAGGGGTCTTGTGCCTTCCCCGGTGGAGCGCCGAAAGGTAACTTTAGTGGATTTCTCGTGTCATTGAGTTACCTCACTTGTGGGTAGGTTCTTGCGGTGTCCAATTGGGTGGACGAGGTTCATGCAGTACCTCTTAGCCGCTGAACCACCAAGTGGTGGTCGAGACAACGGGGACTAGCGTGCCGGCAAGCACGTGAACCTCGGGAGAAAAATTGGTTGTCTCTAGCCCTTTGGTGTTCTCCCAGTGATTGAATTGGTATTCATCTTGTGATTGGTTCACTCCTTTATGCGGCGGTATAATCACTCTACTCACTCATTTACATTCTCGCAAACTAGTTGTAGCAAGCTTTTTAGTGTAGCTAGAATTGAGAGCTTGCTTTGTAGTTTAAGTTCATCTAGTGGAGCTCTTTAGTGTAGCAAGTGTGAGAGCTCTTAGTGAGTAGTGACTTAGCAAATTGTGTGTCTAGTGATCATAGTAACTAGAATTGTTAGATAGGTGGCTTGCAACCCTTGTAGAGCTAAAGCAAGTTTGCAATTCGCTATTTGTCATACTAATCAAATTGCTCTAGTTGGTTTGTAGATTTTTAAATAGGCTATTCACCCCCCCTAGCCATATTAGGACCTTTCAATGAGCCCATGCACACTTCAGATACCGCATTCCTAGGTTCAAATCACTCCACGATATGAACCTAGCAGCTTTTACACTACATCTACATAACACTGCTAGGGTGTACTCTAGTGGGCCTTCACGATAAGGGATGGGTGAGGATGAATTGCCATGGCGACCCCAAGAAGCTTGGCTTCCAAAACTCCTACTGGATCTGCTTGAGGTGGCCATTTCCACAAGCGATGGCGGCGGGGAAGGACTCCCAGGTGATGGGTGACTACGGATGCAGCAGTGGGAGAGGGGCCGACATCAGGAAGGGCTGCACCACCGCCGGTAGAGACAGCGGCGGCGGACGAACGATGAAGTTCACGGAGGCTAGGGTTCGGGGGAGGGGAATTGTCGATATTTGACCACCGATAGCCTGCCACGGGGGTCCCCGGGGCAGTATGTTCGAGCTTCAGCGTATGCAGAACTCGACGGTTAATGCAAGAGACAGTCGATTTATCCTGGTTCGGGCCCTCAATCTTTGATCGAGTAATAGCCCTACGTCCAGTTCGGCGTTAGCCTTTGCGTTGGATTGATCGTAAAGTATTGTGTTGTACAATTGTTGTCTTGAACTCCCGATCCAAGGAGCCCTGCCCTCCTTTATATAGTCAGGAGGCTAGAGTCCTAGTCGGTTTATAATGAGAGTTGCTAGTAGGATTACAAAGTAATACTGCTACTAAGATTACAGGGGAAGAATCCTAATCAGACTAGGTCTTCTTCCTTCCTTGCATGATACCCTGTGGGTCCCGCACCGACAGGAATTGAGAGGGAGAGGGGGAGCTGAGTGGGCTGGCCTCCTTTTTTTTTTGCCCACGCCGGCATCCTATGTGGCAGTCAACGCTAGCGCAGCGGGGTCAAAACTAGGTCCATGTCGGCAGAAAAAGCCTCGCCCGTGCCCAGTGCAAAAGTGAACGGTTTTGAATGTTGGGGTCATTGGATCAGGCGGTTTTGTAGTTGGGGGTCAAAATTAGACGAACCTGATAGTTGAGGGACCGAAAGCAGACTTAATCTCAAGATGCTTGTAAGGAAAATGGACCCTAGGCCCATTTACTTTGGATTTTGGTGTTTTTTGACCAACACAACCAAATTGGACTAATGAATTTGTAAGTAATTATTTTGTAGTTTAATAGAGTGCAAGACGTGATTTGGACGAAGGGGACATGATGATCCCATGATCAACACCATAAGCAAGACCCTAGAAGCGCAAGAGAAGACCCAAGATATCAAGCAAAGTCTAAGCACGAAGATGGGAACCAAGCCGGACGCAAGATTGCAAAGAAACAAGCTTGGCAGAGGTGACCGGACGTGGCCCTATAAGGACCGGACGTGTCCAGTCAGTTGCTCGGCAACAGCAGGCATCAGCAGCTGTGACCGGACGCTGAGCGAAGTAGTGACCGGATGCGCAGATGACACTATTCTTCGTCACGGCAATGTTTTCAGTGTGACCAGACGCGGTGGCACTGGATGACCGGACGCACAAAGAGCAGCGTCCGATCATGTCCAGAGAGGTTCTAGAGCGGCGCCAACGCGACCGGACGCGTCCGATCGATGATGACTGGACTCGACAGTGCGTCCTATCACTACGCGCGCGCTCAACGGTCAGGATGACCGGACGCGATCGGTCAGGACGACATCAGCGTCCGGTCAGTAGCCGAAAGCTGGGTTTCGCGCCCAATGGCTACTTTCTCTATGGATGGGGCTTATAAAATAGACCCCCCAACCGGCCATTTGAGAAGTGGAGAGCTGAGGAAACATACTAAGGGTGTAGATACATTATTTTAGTGATCTCCACTTGCATAGTGCTTAGTGATTCATTAGATAATTAGCGTATGTGCTTTACGAAGTGGTTAGATTGATTAGACCACCGCTTATGCGCTTGCTCTAGGTTTAGGCCTAGTGTTTAGTGAGGTTTGCACACCTCTTACCACTCGGTGCTTGTGCGCACCATTGTTGTACATCGGAGGGGCTCGTAGTCTTGCGAGATCACACAAACCCGGTGATAGTAAATTAAATGTCTGCCTCTGTAAATCCATTTTGCGAGACGGGCAATTGTAAACGTCTCCGTAAATAAAATGACCGCCTCCAAAAATTCTCATGTATTTTAGGAGACGGTTGTATTTTGTGTTCGCCTGCGTTTATGTTTGGACAGTGTCTCGCAAAATTATTTTTATAGTAGTAGGGCGAAAGACGAAAAAAAGCTCACGGTGGAGGAAACGCGAGCAGAAGGCTGCGGTACTGAAAACGCCGGATGCAGTACAATTCTTTTCCGTCGAATTCCTAATCTATCTAAAAATAATCAAGACCGTTTGGATGGGATACACCCTTGTACTGCTTCCGGCGTTTTCTGGAGAGAAAAAAACTCCCGCTACATTACACCGAAATATTTCATCTTCCCGTCTTTTCTAAAAATATATTTCTATAGGCTTATCGTTTAAAAAACAATTTTAGAGACTGTTTTTGATAGAGCCGTCTCTTCTAGAAAATAGAGGTGTTGCTTAAAAATGAATTATATAGTGTGCATGGAGATGTTTGAGATAGAGTTTGACTATGACCTGTTTCTTTTACTCTTCTTACAACACAAACCTTGGCCAAACTTTATAATGCAAGGTCACGTCCAACCATAGTGGTGAGGTTTTAGAGGTGTTTTTGCCTATCTATCTACAGTCGGCATCTTGGCCAGCAGCAGCGCCCGGGTGATGTCGACGCACAGCCCGGCGTTGCTGACGGCGAAGTCGTCGTACTCGGGCGAGAACACCACCTGCTCGGCGTGCTCGACCACCGTGTCCATGGCGCGCTCCCTGAGCACTGCGCTGGAGCTCAGCTCCGCGACCTCCAGCGTGCTTGGAGGCGTCCACGGCCGCCGCCAGCCGCGCCTCACAGGCCCGCCGCAGGAACGGGACATCGTACTTGTCGGCCGCCACGAGGAGCGCGTGCAGCTGCCGCTCCTCCGGGACCTGGACCGGGACCTGGAGGCTGCCGCCGCCGCCGTCGTCCTCCAGCGCGCCGGTGTAGAGGAAGGCGAGGAAGAGGGCGAGCTCGTCGTGGGTCCGCTCCGGGAGGGAGATGGCGTCGCCGGCGGGGGCCTTGCAGCGCTCGTCGGCGGCCAGCATGTGGCGGAACACCTCCGACCTCGCGGCCTGCGTGCGTGCGTGTGCATCAGATCAGACGTGAGATTAATTATCTCATGGTCTGGTTGGGCTTCGTTTGAAATGCATGCAGGGAATGAAGGCCCACTTGTTAGCAACCAGTATGCAGCCCACTTACTTACCAGGATGGCTTTGTGGGCCGGGATTGGGGGCCCAGTGCCTGGTTTCACGACGATGTCGGTGTGGACTCCCTCCTTCCCTGCGCGAGGAAGGCAGTGCTCTGGTGGGCCTCCTCCTCCCTGCCTCTCATCTCCTTCACCTGCTCCCACGCGTCCTTCGTCCCCTGCATTGGTTGGTTGGTTGGTTCAGAAAACGAACTGAATTCTGTTCGGCAAAAAATCACCTCTGATAGATTTCGGTGTCATCTTGTTGCCTGCTACTACTTTACACTTTGAGCATGGATTGTAAGGCAGAAATCATTTCCTTAATTACATTTACATGTTAGTAGTCTTGGTATTATTCAGGCTTTCATATTGGATTTTCTACCAATCGAAATGGCAGGGGTTAGGGAAAGAGTTGAACGTCTCTACTGAAAAGGCACCAAAATTGAACATGCTGAGAACGAGCTAGGGTCAAGGAAAATACACTCTGCACTGCATTTCTGAGATTTTTGCTGCAAAGCAAAACCTTAGGGAGTTCGGAACCGTATGTTCTAATAACACGACACAGGCGTAAAAGGCGGTTGCTGAAAGGCCTGAAACTAATAACTTTATAAAGACCCGTTAACGTCCGGGGGTCACTTTTTACAGAACCTTTCTATTCTATTGAAGCATGCGTGCAGCAAGATTGTGACATGCAGCTGACTAGAAACCAAACAACACTGGTATATGCTAGCAAAACAAACGTGAATGAACAACTAGCACACCTTATGATATCACAACAAACAACAGTGTTGGTTCAGAAGATTCAGATGTGCAATTCTAGCAGTATGAAAATTCGACAAGAGGATTAGTATTTAATAATGGCATTTTCAACTAGAATGTATTCAGAAACAGTAAGGATCTGAATAATTGGGGAAAATCGTACGTACGTACCTTGGTTGCGCTGTCAGGCTTCATCATGGACACTCTGGACTTGAGAACAGAGCCATGGCCGCCCTCTTCTTGCTGCTGCTCATCAGCCTTGTTCAGAAATCCGATGATGGCCTTGGCGCCCTCGTGGCAGGGAGCACAGATGGTGTTCCTGGGAAGCCTGTACACGGACGCCATGGGGCTGCAGATGCAGCAGTCCATGCTTCCGCTACTGCCGCCGCCGCCGCCTCGCCTTGCTCTCCTTCTTCCTCCTCCCTCTGCTTCTGGTGCTCTGCAGTGGTGCTAACAGCAAGCTGGTCGCCACGGCCTTGCGTTGGGTGAGGGTATAAAAACGAATGCGAGAAGAGAAGAGGGGCAGCCTGCAGGATGGTGTGCTGCGATTTCTTTTTCTAGAACTGGTACGCGGTGGTTGCTGACTGAGACAATCAGGGGAATTGAAATCAAAAAATTCTCCTGGGTTTTCATAAATGTGCTGTGTCTAGTCGGTGTGCTGTGGACACCTCTGTATGCCAAAGTAGTACATTGACTAAACTGACCTCGCCCGCGTATCTCTCCTCCTTTTTTCAGTTCATTCAGATGGAATGATTATATGATGGATCGACGAAAGATTATTAGTAGTACAACAACTAATCATCATGCAAAATATATGGTGCTAAATAAAGTACGAGCAGGCATTTGTCTTTCTGGATTATTTCACTTTCAGTGCAAGCTTAGGTACAATTGTCCATTGTTGGCCAAGCTAAGCTAACTACTGTGTACCTAAAACAGGCTGTTCATGGACAGGACTGTAGAAACGTAGAGGGTACGTTGTACCAAAGACTTTTTAAGACATAATTAGTGCAGATGAAAATCTGCTTAGTTGACCCCAAATAAAGTATTCGCAGATAAGATTGGACATTTTTGGCTCTATAACTTTTTATCGGTTTCGTGGCTAGCTTGGGAACTGAGATAAACAGGACAAGCTAGAAGGAATGTGAAACCCAAATTATCAAATGAAATGAAAATGTTGTAGTATATAAACTTAGCTGCTGCCAAAGGATGGCTAGTCCAGTTGGTTAACTAAGATATGCTAGTCACTCCGGCGGCACCCTTCAGGTCCTGAGTTCGACTCCCAGTGGGAGCGAATTTCAGGCTGGGGGTTAAAAAAATCCCCTCGCCGGTCCCGGGTGCCAAAGCACTGGTTTAAAGGAGACGGCCCATCTCACGGATTACATCTCCAAAGGTGTCGGGCGGGGCCAAGGTTCAGGGTTTTCTCGGCCTGTGTGAGAAGGCCTTCTTCTTCACGTATAATGCCCGGGGCGGCTTGCCCCTCGCAGACTTAGCTGCCGGAAGGACAGCACAGTCTTTTCCTCTCATGAGAATCCCTATAATCAAGTAGACACGCCAGAATAAAATTGAGATAAAATGATTAGGATATATGATTGCATGATTATAAAATGAATGAAGAGAAGAATCATCACATCATCGACCAGCAGTAGGTTGCTTGAGAGGGACTTTGCAACCTAAACATAAAAGAGAGTTAGAGACTTGGACTTTTGTTGGGGAAAGGAAAAAAAAAAAAAGGTGGATGTTGGAGGCTTGGAGGGTGGCACGGCTTAGCTAGCCTAATTAACGCTTCCATAACAAGGCTGTGTGTGTTAACCACTATCCTCCCACTCACCCGACATGTGGGCCCTCGCTCGGTCTCTTTCAAGTCATGCTGCGCATGCATGGCAGAAGAATAGTATATATGGAACTGCTGCAACGTACTGGTGTCATAGTAGGGAGAAAAAGGATGAGATTGTTTTTTTCTCTCAAAAGTAGTATATATGAAAGGGGATGAAAAAATGTAGTTTTTTTCATAAAAAGAAGGAAAAGAAAAGAAAGCTTGCATGCTTACTAATAATTAGTGTAATAATCATTGTCCCAGTAGGGAAAACATAAAAGGGGTAATGATCATGCAAGTAATGAAGTTGTAAAGGCAATTGGAGTGAGGACATCCGTTGATGCATCTAATAATTCAAACAATGACGGTGAGGATTTGTTGGGTTGGTTGGTTACCGTAAGTTATAATAGTGTTGCTCATAAGTTACGTGGCAATAATTTATCTAATTCTCAATAATTCTCAACCTAATATTAAAGAGCTAGCGAAACATTTCTTTCAATCCGCTTTTTTCCTTCTCTAACTTTGCTTCATTCATCCCGCTTTTTATTTCTCAAATTGTCCTTGTGCTCGATCCGTATCATGTCACCTAGATTCATGATCTATGCTCAACGAGTTACAACATATTGTCTCCAGTCTTAGTATATGGCGATCTATCCCAAACAACCAAACTGTCCTCGCTCCCTTTGTATCCCCCGTACACAATATAATTAGTGTTTTTTCATGTTTTTTTCCTTCAGTGACAGGGATATGATTGTTTGCATGATGCATGGACGCATCTCAATGCGGATGGCTCCCTTTGACCTCCTGTCCTTTTATATATGGTGCCCATATCATTATGGCTGCATATGCATAGTTTTTGCAAACCCCCCATCCCCAACTAAAAAAAAAGCTGCATATATATATACACTAGTATTTGTCGCAGTAGTAATGGAATAACGGTGTGCAACGTATCTGAGTGCATGATTGATTTGTGGTAAATGGTTCTCGTAGACCACGTCATGGCCAATCACCGCAGTGTGGAGGGGAGTGACCCACAGCAGGCCCACACATACATGGGCTCCTTCCTGGGTTTATGGGCCATGATGAAATGGAGTCTGGCACTTGCGCACTGGGCCACATCCACATGCACGGCCTTGGCCTTCATCCACATATGTTCTGACACGTGTGTGCCTGTCATAAGAAAAACTGACACGTGTGGAGAGGGAGACCTGGGCGTCCTGTCAGAAGGTGTGGGAAAAGAAAGGGGACATGGCTAGCGCGCGGACATTCGGACACTAGCCCCCGTCCGGATGTCTGCGCCCCCGTCCCTTGTCTCCCATCTATCCGTCCATGTCCCGCCTGTTGCGCCCGCCCACAAGCATGAGAGGCCCGTCCACGTCAGTGGGGACCGCCTCCGCCTTCCGGTGCCTGACACCGAGGTGAGATAGTAGAAAAGACGAAGAGGGAGATGCAATACTCGATCTAGTTTAAAAACGTCCAGATGCAACAATTGCAAAATACGTCTGAAAATAAATGAAATATTTAAAACATGCGTCTGAAACACTTGCAAAAACACCTAAAACACTTCAAACCACTGTAAACATACGCAATATCCAGATAAAATATTTGCATCATATGTGTGAAAACATATGCAATATCCAAATAACACATTTGCAACATATGTCGGAAAAACAGATGAAACATTGAGAACGGGAGCTTACAGCATGCATGTACAACCATTGCAACATGTGCAACATCTCGATCTACTTTTTGCAACATCTGTATGAAGCACTTGCAACATACCTCTGAAATATTTGAAACACTTAAAACAAACGCTTGCAACATGCAGTTTCAGCATAAATATCACCTTACTGCTTAGGAGATTGGAGACTCGTTGGCATAGGAAGTTCGTCGGAGGCAGTGGCCTCGCGCCGCGCCTGGCAAAACCGGTAACCGAGCGCCGCGACTCCTAGGCGGCTACGCGCCTGGCAGGACCGACAGCCGCGCTGACGCGACTCGCAGGTAGTCACGTGTCGAAACCAGGAGAGGACAGTTGTGCGTCGCATCTAGTAGGGCTGGCAGTTGAGCGTCACATGCAGGAGCGGAGCCCGAGCCGCGTCCGGGAGCGAAGCGGAGCGGGACGACGCGTGCAGGAGTTAATTTTGTTTTTTATTAGGCGAGTGGAGCGTGCTGCGATGGGTGGAGCGGCATTACCGTAGTTAATCGGAAGCTGTTAAAAGCTGCAACGAGAGCATTTGAGGCATTGTTGGCTCCTTCGCAAATTGACGCGTGGCCACTACACGTTTCGCAAAAACACCCTCTTTCTTTTTAGAAACTAACCCACCATCTAGAGCCTCGCTCGCCGCTCGGCGGCACCCGGCACACGGCTTGGATCACGCCCAAAACCCTAGCCGCTGTCATATCTTATCTCCCCTCAGCCTCGCTGTGCCAGAGAAGCACTCCTCGATCTACAGGGGAGGGCGGTGTGTGGCCATGGCCACACCACGGTGGGGCGCGACGATGCTCTCGTGGTTAGAGCAACAACCCTGAGTCCCCAAGGCGATGACAAGATCTAAAGGTACGAGCAAGCAACTTCTCCTTTCCCTTCTCGTGCCTTATCTCTACCTCCTCTCTGAGATCCATTCGCTGGAGCTGAGCTTGATCTCTCTCCCTCTCAGATCTGACCACGAGCTCCTCAGCGGCACGAGCATACGCTCGGACGGAGCTTCTGGGTGGCATCTTGGGGACTCATCGGCGGTGGTGCACAAGGCCTCCATATCGGGTAGCAATACACTTGTTTGCTATGTTGAGGGTGTTGATTTGGTGCTGCTTGGGGAACCCCAGGTGGAGGCCTATGTTGTGGTACTAGAAGATTGCACACCTCCTCAATCATCAGGCGCTGACCCACCTTGGCAAAGTGAAGCTGGCTACGACTACATATCGGTTGTTACTTTCTCCTATTCGAGTGTTCGTGCTGCCATCCTCACAGGCGATGCCATCTCCCCTGTTTTCCACTCCACATAGCAGGTGCAGTGCTCCCTCTGATCATTTTTCTTCTCCACCATCCCCTAGATTTCCTGGCTCCTCCAATGTCAGTTAAGGTATGTAGTGAACAAGAGAAAAGATCCGGGTCAATTTAAATCTAACAGTATTTGATTCATTAGGGCTGGTATGTGATTGTTCGCGTAAATACAAGTTTGTTCTAGCTATAACTTTATTCGTGTGATGATAAAAAATTGGATCGTTTGTTTCTACAATAGTATTTTTATTACACTATAGTATGGTAGAGATGCATCTCGTGTTAATTGACTTTCAGAGTTTCCATTTTTTGATAGGGTTAGTGTTAGCCATATTAGCTAAGTGTACTGATGAAACTTAATAGTCATCCACACAGTGGTAGAATTTACCATGGTTTCCAAGGTGCATTAATGGTTGACAATGAGTAGTGTCTTACTGAAATGCAATACTCTGAAAGTATGAACTAATCTAAGCCTTACTCTTAAACCATTTACTTAATGCCTTCTTGCAGGTCTCAGTTATTATCGTCTTGAGCCTTCAGTTATCTATTGTGAAAGCATTGTTATACTAAGATGTAAATTGACAAGGCACGAACAATTGGCTGCAGAGCTATATGAGTTAGATGGATTTGAGTTTCAGTTTTGACACAATTTTAGGAGTTGTGACCACTTTTGACTGATACATTGTATTTCATGAGGTAATCTTCCATCTAAAAAACGGTTTCATGTATCTTTAACTATTATCAGCATTCATCGTTGTCATACATTGTCCAATATGGGAGGTGAGTGAAGGGTGCTGATGGCAAAAGGGAAACTAATATCTTGTCTTTGCAAAACCTCTAAGATGGATTGCTAGCAGACTGAGAGATTCATAAATTTAGTAACTCCTGATGGCCATAAGTGCCTTGTTAAAAACAGGCAGGAAGCTTGAAAGAGGAAAGAAGATGGGCATGGTTTTAGATGAATATGATGTTGTCAATGTATGGTTGACAATGGGCCAGGGGATTGATACGTGTGAATTATGATTGAATATGGTATAAACTATCTGCATGTTGCATAGTAGACTATTGAGATGAAAATTCCATCCAACAACAAGAACAACAACAACAAAGCCTTTAAGTCCTAAACAAGTTGGGGTAGGCTAGAGTTGAAACCCAGCAAAAGCAATCAAGGTTTAGGCGCGTGAATAGCTTTTTTCCATGCACTCCTATCTAAGGCTAAGTCTTTAGATATATTATATCCTTTCAAGTCTTCTTTTATTGCCTCTATCCAAGTCAACTTCGGTCTTCCTCTGCCCCTCTTCATGTTACTATCCTGGCTTAGGATTCCACTACGCATCGGTGTCTCTGGAGGTCTCCGTTGGACATGTCCAAACCATCTCAACCGGTGTTGGATAAGCTTTTTTTTCAATTGGTGCTACCCCTAATCTATCACGTATATCATCGTTCTAAACTCGATCCCTTCTTGTATGACCGCAAATCCAACGCAACATACGTATTTCCGCGACACTTATCTGTTGAACATGTCGTCTTTTCGTAGGACAACATTCTGCACCATACAGCATAGCAGGTCTAATCGTCGTCCTATAAAACTTGCCTTTTAGCTTTTGTGGTACCCTTTTGTCCCATAGAACACCACATGCTTGGCGCCACTTCATCCACCCTGCTTTGATTCTATGGCTAACATCTTCATCAATATCCCCGTCTCTCTATAGCATTGATCCTAAATATCGAAAGGTATCCTTCCTAGGAACTACTTGACCTTCCAAACTAATATCTTCCTCCTCCCGAGTAGTAGTGCCAAAGTCACATCTCATATACTCAGTTTTAGTTCTCTCGAGTCTACTCCAAAGTCTCCGCCATAACTCAGGTTTCGATTCACTCTTGTCCGGCTTTCATCAACTAGCACTACATCGCCTGCATGAAAAGCATACACCAAGGATGTCCCCTTGTATGTCCCTTGTGACCTCATCCACCACTAAGGCAAACAGATAAGGGCTCAAAGCTAACCCTTGATGTAGTCCTATCCTAATCGGGAAGTCATACGTGTCACCATCACTTGTTCGAACACTAGTCACAACATTGTTGTACATCTCCTTAATGAGCCCGACGTACTTCATTGGGACTTTATGTTTGTCCAAAGCCCACCACATAACATTCGTTGGTATTTTATCATAAGCCTTCTCCATGTCAATAAAAACCATGTGTAGGTCCTTCTTCTTCTCCCTATACCGCTCCATAACTTGTCTTATTAAGAATACGACTTCCATGGTTGATCTTATGGGCATGAAACCAAATTGGTTCATAGAGACCCGTGTTATTGCTCTCAAGCGATGCTCGATAACTTTCTCCCGTAGCTTCATAGTATGGCTCATCAATTTAATTCCCCGATAATTAGTACAACTTTGAATATCCTCTTTATTCTTGTAGATCGGTATCAATATACTTCTCCACTCATCAGACATCTTGTTCGATCGAAAAATATGGTTGAACAGCTTGGTTAGCCATAATATAGCTATGTCCCCGAGGCATCTCCACACCTCGATTGGGATACCATCCGGTCCTATCGCCTTACCTCATTTCATCATTTTTAACGCCTCTCTGATCTCAGATTCTTGGATTCTCCGCACAAAGCATCTATTGGTGTCATCAAAAGAGTCTTTCATGTAGAAAATATGTTACATGGTCTACAAAACCAATAGTTGATAACCAGTTTCCTACTATGTTGATTCTTCTAAACCAATATGCAACACTTTGATTTTAGTAGAAAATTATTACACATTAAAAAAGGTTGCCTGGACTATTTGTAGATCATAAAATGAAAACTATTTGCACTCGAGTTTCTTCAGTGCAAGCTAAATGTTACAGCCGCAGAACAGAAGTAGTGCACTTGGGAAGTACATTTAGAGAATGAGAATCTATCTGTTAATTTAGAGTAACCCTTAGAAAACTATATACAAACTCTTAGTTGTCCTAATTCTAGCAGTCCAACATGGCACCCCGCAATTTGCCAATGCTTTGCTTTCTACAATTATGCATGTGTTTTTTAACTCCATGTTTTGCTTATGATACTTTCTATATCCTTTTCAGATATTATAAATGTCTATGCTAATCTATTACCTAATTCTATATCAGGACAAGGAGTATGTTGCAAACTCAGAAGGCAACTTGGGTTCTATACACGATGTGATACTATGTGTGGTCCCCTTAACCATAACAGAAATCCTAAACCATCTGATCAACAACCAGAATGAGTACTTTATAGAGGTATGCAAGATTGGTTTGTTTGTGGAACCTGAGCTTTGCAAGGTTGGACTAGCAATGCCTCAGCTAGCAGCCAAACCTCATGGCCTGGATGGCAGAGCATAGCTTCAGGTTATGGTTCGAGGAAGATGTTCATGGACTCTGATGTAATTTGTTTTGTTGATTCGCCGCAACACATGTGGTCGTGCTTGTTCGTTGTCCCACCGATGTAGGATGTTCTTGTGGCCGCTGATGACTGATCTCATCCTGCTGCTATCACCCATGCTCTCACCTGTCGTTAGCGGAGCAATTTTGATAGCAAAAGGCAGCGCAAGCAGGTAGATGATGCAGATATTTCCTTCTTCATAGTAATAAGTAGAGATTTGTGCTACGTACTTATCGGTGTGATATGCTGATCTTAGGCGTTAACTCTATGATGGCGGTGACAATGACTATATAAGTACATAGCAGATTACATGCTTTATAGTTTGACAATAATGTTCAGAACTAATCAGACATTGATATATATATATATTGATTGTCAAACTATAAAGCATGTCTATTACGCGTGAAAAATAGTTTTTGTTCTTCCAATCATTGCACTCAAGGCAGTAGTCACACACAGCACAGGCGGCCGCATCACACTCACCATATGTTTTTTTGCAGGAAAACAAAACATAATTATCGTCATCATCGTGACCATTCAATCAATAGATGAAATGGTACAAGTACTACTAGTACAGGAGAAGAATCGAAGGCAACAAACAGCAGTCTGACAGCCATGGAAATCAAAGAGCGCTGCATGCATCGTCCATCGTCTCCGGTAGGAAACCAAACCAACGAGAGAAAACCATGGGCGGGTGGGCTCCTGCAACTCCGATAGATGCCGGCGGCCGGCCGGATGGACAACATGGATTGATGTGGATGGATAATGTGAAGTAAACGAAACCACGGGCCTAGACGTCTTAGCTGGATGGATTAGGATTAGGACGAAGGCAGGAAGCCAGGCGCCACGTCACGCATCATTGCTAACCACCCACCAATTATTGCTACTAATTATCTTCTCCCAAGTCAAGTGAAAGTTACAGGCGCTACCAGCTCCAGCGCTCGTTCTCGTTGCCGTCGGCGTCGGTGGCCGGCGGCAGCTGGGAGTAGAAGCCGTAGTCCAGGTCCTCCTGCCGCTTCCCGGCGCTGCTGCTCTTGCCGTAGTAGTGGTGCGCGAGCGCGGCTCCGCCGAGGACGGCGAGCGTGAGCGCCTGCGCGTGCATCCTGGCATGGATGAGGCGCAGGCTCGTGGCCCGCGCCGGCGCCCGACGCCGGCTGTACGCCACCGACGCGCCCACCGCCGTCGCCCACACAGCTCCTGCACGGCACAACAGCGTATCTATCTGTGAATGGTGTATCTGTCTACGCTAGCTTTGACTTGACCGCACGATCTGATCTGATCTGATCTGAAATTCTGAACTGAGAAGGGATCGAAAAAACAGAGGAAACATATATCCAAAAGGGATTCTTGACTGACTCACCGATGGTTGAGAGCTTGTGTTCCTCCACCCAGGACTGCAGCGACGAGCTCATCCTGTCTTCCTCCCTCGAAACGGGTCTGCTGATGATGGGTGCCGAAATCGGAGGCTGCTGTGTTTGGATTTGGTGGATGCGTGCTTGATTGCAGCGATGGATGGATGGATTGCAGGAAGCAGGTGGCCTACTTATATAGGCTTATGGCTGACGAGAGTGGAGTGTGTGTGTGTGTGTGTGTGTTGAAGCACCCTGCCTGCAGCGTGCCATGGAAATGGAAAAGGGGGGAAAACGGGCGGAGACGACGAAACCAGAGGCACCCCCGCCTTCTGTTTCTGCCTGACTACATCTCCTCCCCCTGGTTTCCGAGCTTCTTGTGGGCAGGACACTCGGTTGGCACGTCGTATCGCACCCAAGGTTTTTCGTTCAGTCAGTCAGTTCAGGCACGGGCCCACCTTATCTCCTTCCAGCTTCCAGCCTGCCTGCCAATTAAAATATTCTTGTTTTCCGAGTGCGAGACGATGACAAGTGTCCAGCCTCAGAAAAATTCAAAAATATATGTTCTTTTTTTTTGTTGGTCTTTGGAGAGTTTTTAACGTCCGCGTCATGCGTGCTCCCCCAAACACGGGACGGGACACCGACGGAGAAGTCAGAACATAAACAACGACACCGGCCTGCTAAGGGCGTGTTTAGATGCAAAAATTTTTAGGTTTTGGCTACTGTAGCACTGTCGTTTGTATTTGACAATTAGTGTTTAATTATGGACTAATTATGTTCGAAAGTTTCGTTTCGCGATTTCTCACTCAACTATGTAATCAGTTTTTTTTTTTTTTTTGTCTATATTTAAAACTCCATGCATGTGTCGATGTGATGGATAGTGCGTAAAATTTTTTAAGAACTAAACAGGCCCTTAGCCTAATAGGCATCGAAGCCCAAAACCCGCTAGTGTTACTGTGTTGGGCTAGAGGCCCATCTCTTCAATCCGCAAAGTGAAGCCCAACTCACTGACACAACACCCTTGCACTTATCGCTACGATAAAGCCCAACTCACTGATCAGGGAGGGAGGAGAAGGACACCACTGGCCGCACCTGCACCTGCACGTTGGGACTGGGCTGCTGCCACTTCGGCCTTCTGATAGTCTCTTGTTCCGCGCGCCCTGCCTGGTGCTCTCCTTCCGCTCACGCTAGTTGATTGATGGCTTCATCGTCATGAGTCGTGCTTGCCTAATTGGTAAGACGTCTCCAACAACCACGACCCAAAATACAAGATCTATTCGTCCTTTGATTAGCACTACGAGTAAAAAGTGATTGCTATTAGTCCTACACGAGCAACTCGTGTGACTAGACCTACGCGAGAGTCACACGGGTTGCTCGTGTAGGTCTAGTGATGTGCAGTCAGTGGTTGCTATCTGTGTAGTATCTCTGCACGGTTGCTATCTGTGTAGTATCTCTGTAGGTCTAGTGGTGTGCAGTCAGTCACGGTTGCTATCTGTGTAGTATCTGTGTAGGCAGGCACGGTTGTGTATCTCTGCATGAACAGATTCTACAGCTGTACTCAGATGAGAGGTTTAAAAAAAACAGGAGGAAAAGTGATTTTGAATTTATACTACAGTAAAAGCTATTTTTTGGCAAAAGTAAATGTGGCTTTTAGTCATTTGGTTGAGCTTTTGACTTTTGGAGGCAAAAGCCATAGCCAAAAGTCCAACCAAACGAGACTTAAATTTATATAAAAAAGGTATCCACATTCATATATCAAATATATTTCGTATGAAAGCATACAACGTGATTAATATTCTAACTCTTATTTAGTATCATGAATATTTATATATTTAGTTAAATTTAAGATTGGTTTACTCATAAAAAACAAGGTGTGCATTTATTTTGTGCCAAGGCAATTACTTAATTTTACACTTTATATTGTCTTCACGGTTTAATAACCTGTGAAACATGTCACACGGGAGTAGAGGAGCAACTTTGGCTCTAAAATAGGACCTTAATTTGGGATTTAAACATACAGTATCTTTTATTTTTTAGGGTGTCATTTATTTCCTAGACTGAACTCCAACAATAACTCTCAAATCAAAGCCATGGGAAGTCACGTTGGGGAGAATGAGGCCGCACAAGAAAGGGTCAGGAGAAGCCGAGGAAAGCCATGTGGATGAGGAGGAGGTCGCACCATGGCAAATTGGCAATCGCGCACAAGGGAGAGGGACGTGCCGAGAAGGGTGCCCGCGTGGGGGATAGGAGTGCCCGAGGAAGGATGTAGCCACACGTGGGGAGGAGCGAGTTGTGTCGGTTTGTTTAAAAATGGCTAGTCACTAAAAACATTTTTTTAATTCCTGTCATATTTGAATTTTCCAATTACCCAAAAAAAATCACATGTCAATTCATTCTTACATACTATTTACAACATAACTTTACAGTTGCTTCTTAGTTTTGATGTCACTTGGCGGCAGCTATAGCAGTTGATGGTCACAATTGGATGTATCCACTCGCTTAGGGTTTCATAGCTTCAGAAACAACAGACAACTGGACTTGGTTCATGGAACAGTTAAAGAAGGATATAGATGATCCTTCACTCCTTGCTGTTTGTTCTGATGCTTGTAAGGGCTTGGAGAATGCAGTGAAGAATGTATTCCCAAATGCAGAGTAAAGAGAATGCTTTTATCAAGAAATGGAAAGGGAAAGAAAATGATCAGAGGACCTATGACTTGTAAAAAATACGGAAAAAAGGTCACAGGCAAGCTAGTGCCAAGTGCCCACTAAATGGGGCAGAAAAAAGAGGTAAGAATTGATTTTCTTTATCAAGAAACTTAAATGAAAATATCAATATTAATTTATTTGATTACTTGTAGGAAGCGTAGACAACCTAGGAAGAATGTTACAAAAGCTGCGTCAACAGAACCTAGCACCCCACGGAGGCCGACTAGAGAAGAAATCCTACGGGATAGTCCAGGAAGGGTCATCAGAAGGTAAGGAATATTGACACATTTACTGTACATTAATTTTTTCATACATATAATTGTCATGTCGTATTTATGTGCAGCAAGCTTGCGATGTTATTAGGAGAGGGCACATCTTCACAAACCGACACCACTAGTCCCGTGAGGATGCCTATCGCGACAGCACCAAAAAAAGATGACTCCAAAGAGAAAGCTACACATTGGATGAATTGTTTTAGTTGTGATGAGATGTAAACTCATGCTTTATTTCATATGACTTTGGATCTCGTTTGGAACTAAATTATAGTCTTCCGAGATGAACTTATTTATGTTAGAATCATGGTTTTATGAGATGAACTCGTTTGTGCTAAATTCATGGTTTTATCTGTTACGTGTAATTGTGTATGGATCATCTTTGATAATTTATATTACATATTAAACTGTACATGGCGGCCAGCCAGCCTAGGCGCCGGCCAGCCAGCCAAGGGCGCGGCCGGCCAGCCAGGCAGGCCAGGCGAGCGGCCAACAGCCCCATTCCACGTCAATTGAAGCCATGAGGGCAATACGGTCATATCATGGGCAAAATACATGTATTTTAGTTGAGAAAAGTGATTAAAAAGACTAAATGCCATGTATAACAAAGTGCCAACGTTTCGATGGTCGTTTTAGCGAAGTCGATGTTTAGAATCCTATAATAACGAAGCACATTATTTCGCGTCCGATAATTACAATTTACAGGGGTTGTTGTGTTGCGCCATAGGCCCACCTCCTCAATCCGCAAAGTCAAGCCTGCCCTACTCACGAACACAGCACCCTTCAACATTTACAGGGGTTGTTGTGTTGCGCAAGATATGATCATTCAATTAAAGTTGTTATAATCAAGTCAAATGAGATTGGTAACCTCGTAGGTGTCTTTGATTTGGGAAAAAACATGCCATTTATTCAGCTTCACCTTCACATGACATGACCACATATTATTTTGTATTTCTTTTTATTTTTTGTTGATATCAAAGCCAGTTTGTAACCTTGTCAACATTCAAAACGAGGGTTCTGAATGTATTACCACACAGATTCACATTGGTTCCGTTTACCTTTACAAGGCTTTGAAATTACTAAAACTATGGTCAGCTGATTTATTCTTCTCAGCCTGTGTGATGTGTTCAGCAGTTTGATGCAAAAAATTATGTTGAACTAAATTTTTGGATAACGCGAGGAGATATAAGAAAGGGTTGTGGCAACATTTTCTTACCATCTACTTGTTTTTCAAACTGCGAGCTAAATTTATGATTCAGTAAATCTTCTTTATTGCACACTTGTGACTAGCTCACTCTACAGATATAGGGAAATATTGAGGAGAGCAAGAACAAAGGAATTGGACATTAACATGTCTACAGTTGTTGCTCTTCTAGCATAGACGTGCTTCTTTAAAACTACTAAAATTTGTCACTTAGTCAGGAATAACTGTTCAATTCCAATTCAAAGATGCAATGCTGCCATTGATATTGCTCACTGGATTTGAATGATTCTCAAATACAAGAATTGTCTTTGTTTTTCTTCTTATTTGCAATAGACTTGCTGTAGAGTTTACTGGATCCTTGCGTCGCTGCCTCCGTGGGAGCAAGGGGAGACCACCGATGGAAGCACACCAACTAGTTATAGCCACGTGATTGGCACACCCTTCATGTTTATCTACTACTTAAAACTTGCTTCATATATTAAGTTTGAGCTACCCGATTTGATTAAGCAAAATATTTCTTCACAGCCTGCTAGATAGGGACTGGAGCTATTCCAGAATACATTCCAAACCTTAACTATCAGCCTGTGAAGATGTATCACCCCATTACTCACAGTTCAGCTAACAGAAATGAGAGGAGCCGCCTTTTTTGGTCACATTGTCAGAACAAGGCGAGGGTCTTTCTGTGATTGGAGTCTACTTTGCAACATGTGGATTGGTCACTGAGTGGTGAACAAATGAGATTGAGGCGGTAATGATAGTGAGCAGGAGGAGGACTGTGAGCACAATGGCGAGGCAGGCGGCATGGGGTGGAGAGACAGATCTCATTGCTATGACCATCATCAGATAGAGCCCGAGAAGTACAGTGGAGAAGAACAAGAACCCAGCTGCGGTGACTGGCCCTGCCATGTAGTAGTATCCCATGAACCCAGTGGCCAGGCCGCCACAAGTGGCAATGCCATTTGATATGTCGAATAAATGGTTCAAGTAATGATTCTCGATGTCGCCCTGTGTATCACCATCACTGGTGGTGAAGGAGGGCAGCACATACGTGTTTACTGAATGCTGAAACTTTGGTTGAAGGAAGGCAACAATAAGGATCAGGAACACCACGACGAGGATGGCGAAGGCGTAGCATCCGTTGAACGGGACAGTTAGAAGGCACAAGGCCACTTGTAGAAGGAGGCATGAGATGCAGACCAAGGCATTGCCCCAATTAGGCATATTTATGTAGAGTACTCCATCGATGATGAAGAAGACCACAATGTCAAGCACAAACAATATTTTGATGGTGATTGATGTTGATGAAGAAAGATTCTTGTACGCGGAAAACAACATGGCGCAAGCGAACAAAAGGGCCTTCAGAGTATAGTTGGACCAACTTTTCTTTCGCTGTTCGAGCTGAACAGCTGCGGTATCAATACCATTGCCATAGATGACCTGCATTTTTGTGGGAAAAAACCAATACCATCAAGTTTAGATATATGCTGAGAGTAATCAACAACTATGTAAAATTTTATTTAATCCATACTACCTCCATCCCATAAGAAATATCATATTCTCACTTTCCAAGAAGTCAAACATTTTTTTAACTTTAACCAAATATATATAAGAAAACATTAATATTTATGGTACATAATTAGTATTATTAGATAAATCATTTAATATATTTTTATAATAAATTTATTTGGGGATACAAATATTGCTAGTATTTTTCTATAAACCTAGTCAAAATTAAGAAAGTTGGACCGGTATGAATCCATAGCGACACCACTTTTTATTAGGCGGATGGAATAGTTTCATACTAGTCCGTCCGTCCCAAAATAAATCAACTTTTATAATCACCTTAAGTCAAATTATCTTAAGTTTGGTTAGCTTTATATTAAATGGTAACGACGATTGTGAAATTAACTAAATACATTATGAAAAATATATTTCACGATATATCTAGTGTTTGGTGTCATAAATATTGATATTTTTTCTATAAATTTAGTTAACCTGAAACTACTTTGACTTTGAACAATACTAAAAGTTGATCTAATGGGATGGAGGGATTAGTTATTAGCACTTAATATTCGTCAACTGCTAACCACTGGGGTATGCGTATGCTTTGGGAAAAAAACAATCTTTTTAGACAAGATTCGTGACTGTATTTTTTTGGTCTAATATAAAATCGCACAGGAGTGGCAAGGCTGGATCTGCAAGCCGTTTGGACACAAGCCCAGTGGACGTGGGGGTTGCAGGTGCAGGTGCAGGTGCTCTAGGCCCAAAGCGGATTTTCCATCCTACCTGAAAAAACAGGGGCTTCAGCGATTGCCAGGCCCAGCTACGTGACGACTCCTTGACTTCATCGATCTTGCTCGGCCGCTCGCTGCTTTGCAACTCCTGTTGGACCTGGGCCCAATAAAAAAGAAAACGAAACGAAAACAAAAAAAATAACTCATGTATGCTTTCGAAGGTCTAATTAATGGACTCGGCTATATAAAATTCTGACATTTACACGAGACTACATGCAAATTCTAGTTCGAATCTGTGGTCTTAGATAGGGTATTCGTGGAGATTTGGAATGAGTACGAGTAGTTGTACCTGATGTTCCCATCCGGCTGCCTTCATGGCTACTAGCTGGTAGCTTGCCTTCCTCTTGTTCTGGGGAAGAGATGAAGGAGAGCGGTGGTCTGTGAGGCTGTTAGCTACAGCGTTATCAATATTTATAGGCCCTGTTTGGTTCTCTATGCGTTTCCTATAATTCCTGTCGCATCGAATGTTTGGACACATGTATGGAGTATTAAATATAGACTAATTACGAAACTAATTGCACAACTTACAACTAATTTGCGAGATGAATCTTTTAAGCTTAATTAGTCCATGATTTGACAACGTGGTGCTACAGTAAACATATGCTAATGATAGATTAATTAGGCTTAAAAAATTCGTCTCGAAAATTCGTCTCCATCTATGTAATTGGTTTTGTAATTAATCTATATTTAATGCTCCTTATTAGTATCTAAACATTCGACATGACATAAATTTTAGAAGCGAGAGAACCAAACACCCGCATGTAGTCCAAACACCCGCATGTAGTCCAAACACTCGCATGTAGTCCAAGCACCCGCATGTAAATTTTAGAAGCGAGAGAAACAAACACCCGCATGTAGTCCAAGCACCCTCGCATGTAGTCAAGCACCCGCATGTAAATTTTAGAAGCGAGAGAACCAAACACCTGCATGTAGTCCAAGCACCCGCATGTAGTCCAATTTTAGAAGCGAGAGAAACAAACACCCGCATGTAGTCCAAGCACCCTCACATGTAGTCCAAGCACCCGCATGTAAATTTTAGAAGTGAGAGAACCAAACACCCGCATGTAGTCCGCATGTAGTCCAAGCACCCGCATGTAAATTTTAGAAGTGAGAGAACCAAACACCCGCATGTAGTCCAAGCACCCGCGCATGTAGTCCAAGCACCCGCATGTAAATTTTAGAAGCGAGAGAACCAAACACCCGCATGTAGTCCAAGCACCCGCATGTAAATTTTAGAAGCGAGAGAATCAAACACCCGCATGTAGTCCAAGCACCCGCGCATGTAGTCCAAACACCCGCATGTAAAATTTAGAAGCGAGAGAAACAAACACCCGCATGTAGTCCAAGCACCCGCGCATGTAGTCCAAGCGACCTGAAAACGCGTAAATAACGATCGATAATGGGTCGTTGTCACGAAGAACCATCAATGTGCGCGCCGACCATTGGCCCGTGCATAATCGCACGCCTGCAGAGTCCTTGTGCACCTACTACTACCTCCATTAAGGAAACGGAAGCGGAGTCCGCAACGCTCCGCACGGGCTCAGGTGCTACCCACCTTGCCGTTTATTTAATTCTTTCTCCGCCAAAAAAAAGAAATGCAATTTTAGAACAGTATCATGGTTAAGTATACCAAGTTTGATCAATTATAAATTAAAAAGTATAAAAATCTTTTATATCAGATGAACATCATTAGATTAATTATGAAATGTATTTTCATAATAAAATAATTTAGAGCCATAAATATGAATAATATTTACTAGAAACCTGGTCAAATGTGAAGTACTTTAACTGACATGTATACCATAGTTGTATTCTTTTCAGAGGTAGTAATTCAAAAATTATCACGTATGAGCTCACCAGTTTATAACTCCACAGGCACCTACAGGATCAGTTTAGTTTCCAAGCACGTACAGCTAGCACCTTGCCGTTTATTTAATTAATTAAAAAAATCACGTACGAACTCACCAATTTAATTCCAAAAGCACGTATAGGATGAGTTTAGTTTCCAAGCACGTACAGGACGGACTATGATGAGAAGCATGCGAGGTTTGGGAACACGTTATGCCATGAGTCAGCATCACCGCTGAGGTGAACGAGTTGGCTGAGGCAACTGCAAGCGCTGTTTAACTATTGGTGCTTGCCGCGATCAAATTTGTCGCCGTAGACACGTATAAAAATTCATGACCTGGTGTAACACACGACCATTTATCTAGTACAGTAAAATGTACCTCCTCCGTCCACAACTATAGGAATAAAATATAGATAATGGTATTTATCTTGTATTAATATTTTGTATATAAGTTTAGTTAAAATTTGAAATCATTTAACTCCTTAAAAAGTGAGAATTGCGTCTTTTAATTAAAAGAGCGAGTAAATGCTTCACCATCACCTCCATGAGTTTCGATGAATTTTTCAAAATTTATGAACGTCTTTTGAACCAGTAAAATATTCGAGCTTTAAATGAGCCTCAATAGAAATTCAAAAAGCGTAGCACAGATGTGTTTTTATGTAGCATCTCCCAAACCATGTGCGTTCACAAGTTACTCTTCTTTTACACTACTAACTACTAGTAGCAATGCAACGTGCGACTCGCACATGTTTGTGATTGTGAGTTGTCTCCTATTATATTAGTCTCACCATAAATTATCATTTTTATTTGTGATTGTGAGCTGTCTCCTATTATATTAGTCTCACCATAAATTATCATTTTTACCATCTACTAGTCTATGGCTAGACTTTGACAAATCCAAATTCCAAAATAACATAAATATTTGATCACATGTATCACTACTGGAGCTAACTTCACTGAATAACAAACAAATTACAATTTAAACATGATTCATTAATTTATTACATTATTATATTAAACAACCTATATATTGATATGACCATGCCATCAACCAACATGTTACAACCCTCTAATTCATGCTACACCAACTCGAGTATCACCTACATCTACACAAGCCCAAGTCTTTCATGGACCAATTACACGTAATCGAGCAAAGAAACTACAACAAGAGATGAAATTCATTTTAATATTAATGAGAATTATATTATGCCTAAGTCATGCATGTTGCTATTACTCAGGTTCACCAAGGAGGATGATAAGAACACACATAGAGTTGATGAAAGCCCTAACTTGGTTTTGGATAATTGATGAAACCTAAGTGAACTAATCCTTTGCTCTAAGTGATATGAGATAGGTTGGTTCACACCAAGTGACGGAGCTAGTTGGCACTCAAGGATGGAGATGGCCAAAAGATGGTGATCAAGTTCTCCACATTTGGAAAAGAAGAAAGAGAAAAACAAAAATGGGCTCAAAGCAAAGGTATAAGAAATATGATCATTTTTGTTTGGTGATCAAGACACTATAGAGAGTGTGATCACATTTAGGATAGATAGTCGTACTATTAAGAGGGGTAATCCCAAAGCAAATACGGTTATCCATGTGCCACTAGGTGAATTGACTCCATGCATTTGCATTAGGACCTAGTAGTGAGTGCTAATATCCCTTGAGAACTTGTTTGGAAAATGCTAACCCACGTGCACAAGTATTGGAAACTTGGTGGAGTTAACACATTTGCACAAGGGATGAAGTTGAGAAGAGATAGAAGTACTCTAGCTGCATCGGACGCTAAAGCCGAGAGCATCGAACTCTAAGTGCCTGCATATGATGGCTAACCCTAGCACAGCAGAAGCCACAGTGTTGCATCGGACGATAAAATGTGAGACATCGGACGCAACAGTGGTATTGTTCATCTACTGACTGAGCGAGTCAAAAGGCATTGGACGCTGATTAGGGTCCGATGGACCTCCATCGGACGCGTTCGATGTGATCTGGAGCTCTCTGGATGCTCTCTATGTTGCATCGGATGTTGGTGGGCGTTGCGTCCGATGTGACATCAGACGCTGAGGCTACGAGCGCACATGAGAGAGCTGTTGGGCGCCAACGGCTACATTCAAATGGCTAGTACACGTGTCCATGGGCGATACACCAGTGTCCGATGCCCCTACAGCAGCTAGGGTAAGTTGGCCAACGACTCTTTAAGCCATAGGGCTCTATAAATAGGTCTTGGCTAGGTGTGGCTCATCCTCTTGGCTCTCTAACTGATTGATACACCTTGTGAGCATACTCCCACTCATCTAGTTCATTTGTTGATCATTTGTGAGATTGGGAGAGATCCTAGTTGCATTTGCTTAGAGTTTGAGCATCTTGTGGCACTAGAGATTGTGTGAGCTGTGGGTTCGCTTGTTACTCTTGGTGGTTGCCACCAACTAGACAGCTTGGAGCAGCGGGATCGTTGAGTGGAGGGTGGTGATTGTCTCCAGCTTCGATCATTGTGATTGTGAGGGGTTCTTGAGGTTATTCCCCGGCGAAGCGTCAAAAGCTACTCTAGTAAATTGCTAGTGGCATTGAGTGTCCTCATCTTGTGTAGGTTCTTACGACACCCTTGTGTAGGGTTAGGCCTGTAATGCCTATTAGCGCACAAACCACCAAGTGAATCGGCCAGCAAGCAAGTGAACCTCGGGAGAAAAATCATTAGGTCAATTGGCTCTCTTGGTATTCGTATTGATTGATACATCGCTTGTCCGGCTTGGTATAACACTTCCTATCACTTGCATTATTTTCATAGTCTTACTTGTGTAATGGTAGCGATAGCTAGTTTAGCTAAAAGTAATTAGTGTCGGGGACCAATACTAGGGTACCCGAAGAGAAGGAGCTAATGACCATCAACATTGATTCATCCGAGCAGTCAAGAGCGCGACTACAGCTCCAACAGACCCTCAGGCGCGTGAACTCCGCCTTGCCCGACCTCTGGGGGAGGGCTTCGCCTCGCTCGACCCTGAGGCCATGGGCTCTGCCTTGCCCAACCGCAAGGTCGTGGGCTCCGCCTCGCCCAACCTCTAGGGGCGGGCTCCGCCTCGCCCAACATCGGGGCCGCGGGCTCTGCCTCGCCCAACCCCGAGGCCATGGGCTCTGCCTTGCCCAACCTTTGGGGGTAGGGTCCGCCTTGCCCGACCCCTCGGGTGCGGGCTTCGTCTCGCCCGATGGGGTCCCATACTACTGCCAACCACTCTAGGTCTAAGCGTATGGGTCTGGGTCAAAACTCTGACACCAAGGAAGAGACCGGCACGCCCCAATGTAACCCGCGGCCACGATGGGCCATACCTGAGGATTCACTTCAAGAATAGCGTCGGGCGTAATGGTACTGTTCTGCCTAACCCTTGTACGAACACTGACAGGCGCGTCGGATCACCACGACGTCTGCCAGGACGGAGTGGAGCGCCATGACCGGCAGACGATGTCTGCGCATGGCGCTAGTTACGGACAAGACTACAATGTGGCACCGTCCCTGTTGACATCTACAGTGTTGGTGGGACCTACATGAAGGAGAAGGAGGACCCGGTGATCCTGAAGGCCTTCGGCTCTCTCTCTCGTTCTTCTCTTTCCCTCCGCTGTAACCCGTGCTTTCCCTTGGCTTATAAAAAGGAAAGCAGGGCGCCCCATTAAAGGGCATTGGACTGAATCCGAATCGACTGACCGAATCCAGATCGACTGATCGCATCGGATCGATTCAGACCAGACCCGATCGAACCATCACGAACCCATCGAACCTCGAACTGATCAGCACACAACACAAGCACACGACTGAGCAGCATCCAAGCTCTAGGCACCCGTTCGTTCCTTCCATCATAGACTTGGGACCCGTCCCTCTCTTGCCCGTTTGTAACGCCTACTGCAAATTTTCAGTGCTAGTAGCACAAGTAGCAATGACGAACTGGACGTAGAGATATTCTGCCCAAACCAGTATAAACCACGTGTTCTCTTAGCACACCATCCGAGCCAGACACACAATATTAGAAATTTACTCATTGGTGGTAACTCAAAACACCAATAGTTGGCGCGCCAGATAGGGGTCTTTTGCATGTTTTGACATCCACACCAGGCCTCGGATGGCTAGTCACAACGTCACCTCGGTCCCGGGCGTGCACGTGCGCTTCAGAAACCTGGACTTCATCATCACGGCGGAGGGAGAGTTGGTGCAGGCTCCCGTCGTCGACCAACCTCTCCACTCCGTCGGCCTCGACGCGATCTCCTAGACGCTTGAGGAGCTGCAGCTGCACGCACCGGGGGCCCACACACCCGGGGGCGACTAGCTCCTCGGTTTCAACTATGGGAGGTTAGAGCGCCAGCTCGATGCCTTTCTGGGATCCTGACCGTCCCGGGAGGACCTGCGCCACCTCGCCTTCTCGTTCGCCAACGTCATGGCGTAGCTTGCCGGAGGAGAGCCCCTCTCTCCGGAATACCTCATCCGGAGCGCCCCAACGGTGCTCCCGCTCGGTCTGCGCAACGCCGCAAAGACCATTGGCCACCTTGTGGCACAATGCGCGCCTTCACCCCCCACGAACGACGAATTCATGGGGATGACCAAATATGTCGTGGAATCTTTCCACGACCTCCTCGCGGGAGAAACAGAATTGCCCTCCACCTCTGACTTCAGCAGGGGGAGCCATCACCCCTTTCATGAATGTTTCATGGCAGGTACCCCCGAGGGACACGTCGAAAGCATGCACGAGGAAGAGGCTACCCCAACAAACGACCTCAACGATGAGAGGGATGCAGCGGCCCCACCTCGCCTGCACTTGGAGCAGCTGAAGGCCCGGCACCAAGAACTTGAGAAAGCGCGACTCTAGCTCAAGCAAGAACGCACGGAGCTCGATCGAGAGATCGAGCGCCACAGAGATGGTGGGCGTGCGCACGCCATGGCCCATGATGTGAACAGGAGGATCATCGAGGACGATGAGGCCCTCCCGTACTTCACCCGGGTAAGCTAGAACATCACCGCTGCGGCGGCCTTACTTTGAGGACTTTCGGGGCCCACGACGCCCGAGGACCATCGGTCCCACTGCAAGATTCGCATGCTACTCGAGCGTGCGGCAGCGCAGCAGGCCGAAAGCTCGCTATCTCGACGACGCGAGCTCGACGCCAGCCGGTGCACGCCCTCAGAGCGACCCGACAAGGACGCATCAGTCACCAGACGCCACAAGGCGGCAGGCTGCACACCACGGTCCCGGTGCATGAGCGTCTCGGCCGCAACTGTGACGTGCGCGACACCCTCGACACCCGCAGGTGTATGCACGGCGATACGAGGGAGGCGGCTAGCCACGGCTACCACCCTCGTCGTGGCAGATGCTACGACAGCGGCGAGGACCGAAGCCCGAGCCCCGACCTACCAGGACCTCAGGCCTTCGGCCGACACATCCTCAAAGCTGTCTTCCCACCATGGTACCGACCACCCACCAACATCCTGAAAAACTCTGGGAAAACAAACCCCGGACTATGGCTCGAGGATTATCGGCTTGCTTCCAAGCCGGTGGAGCGGATAATGACGATTTCATTATCCGCAACCTTCCATTGTTCCTGGCTGATTCGGCACGAACATGGTTGGAACACCTTTCGTCCAACAGAATCCAAAGTTGGGCGGATCTGAAAGATATCTTCGTGGGAAACTTCTAGGGCACACACAAACATCCTGAAAACACATGGGATCTCAAAAACTATCGACAGAAGGCTGGAGAAACCTTTTATAGGTACATCTAACGCTTCTCTCGGTAGTGCAATAAGCTACCTAAAGTCATCTACGCCGATGTCATAGGAGCCACAACCTCCTGAAAAATAACGACAACCTCCTCCCCCACAGCACGCATCTCTCAGGTTAGATGGAGCAGAGCGAAGAATGGGAAAAAAACCACAACGGAAGTGGGACCTCACCTGCCTGCTGGCATGCTGGCACCGCCTACCCTGCTGCTCATCTAACCTGCGGCTGATGTCATCTAACCTGCTGCTGATGTCATCTAACTTCTGAACAGTGTGTTCATTTTTAATTCCGTTTGCACCGGTGTGTTTTATATGACGAGACGAACAAAACTAAACCCCACTTACATATGCTTCAAATTTTTTTTTTGCTAGTAGCAATATATGTGTATAAACTTATAACTTACAATTTATACACATAAATTGTATTAAATAACTTATGTACACAAGTTGTATAGAATAACTTTTATACATAAGTTGTGTTTCTAAGTTTTGGTATAAGGTATAAGTTAATTTGTTCATTTGTATGTTAATAACTTTTGTATTTGTAAGTTTTAGCATAAGTTATAAGTTAATTCGTTTCTTTGTGTTTAATATTTTTTTTATAAATAGGTTGTGTTTCATAACTCTTGAGTTTCTAAGTTTTTCGCATAAGTTATATATTATAAGTTATATGCTATAAGTTATATGTTATAAGTTATTACACATAATTTGCTAATAAAAAAAATTCTTCGAAACATATGTAAGTGGGATCTAATTTT
Organism: Miscanthus lutarioriparius; assembly: GCA_904845875.1. NCBI lineage: Eukaryota > Viridiplantae > Streptophyta > Magnoliopsida > Poales > Poaceae > Miscanthus > Miscanthus lutarioriparius. Next base: position 138,332 of record CAJGYO010000857.1, on the reverse strand, counting down.
GTTCGTCTCGTCTCGTAGAATACACTGGTCTCGTCTCGTAGAATACACTGGTATATACGGGATTAAAAATGGATACGCCGTTTAGAAGTTATAGCAATTTTAAATAAATGTTTTGCTTTTTTTCTAGCTGCGTCAGTGCGACGTCACATCATTTAAAAATGAGTGAAAATGATACGCCGTTTAGAAGTTATAGTAATTTTAAATAAATATTTTGCTTTTTTCTAGTTACGTCAGTTGAAAAATGAGTGGGCACTGCTTACGTCACATCAATAGAAAATGTTGAGAAACGCTATACGTCACCCGGTTATTCTAGGCGCTTGACCGATTTTTCTGGACTTCCGATGGCGTCCGCTTGATGGCCCTGCTCTGTGAGTACGAACCGGACAGCCAGGCAAACACCGGCCATTCAATTGGCCCAGGTAACATGCGCTCAGGTACAGCCTGACTCACCTGCAGCCGAACAGATTTGCATGCTGCAGACAGGACTGGAGCATTGTGGTTTCTGGTTTGGCCTTTTCTGATCCCGCGTGTAATTTTCTACGGTGTGACATAGATGACAAATCTGGTCACCTGCGGACCGGCTACATTGATATGATACGTGTTGCAAGAGAGAACTACTCACGAACTAACCTGAATCAACACAAAATCTTTGCAGATCAGCGACATTTCTTCATCGGTTTCACTGTAAAAAAAAACTTATATAACAACGGGACAATTTTTTTTTAGGACGGCCGGTGATGGAGCCGCTCCTACAGTGGATGTGCTCGGGACCCACGAGACCAGCCGCCCCTACAAATGGGTCGACTTATAGAGGCGACTCACTCACCAGCCGCCTCCAGTGTTGCGATTTATAGAGGTGGCTCAATCACCAGCCGCCCCTACAAATACCCTACGTATAAAAATCTGCAGTCCCTTCTTCCTCCTCGGATCACTCACTCCAACCCGTGAAAAAAAAGATAGGGAGGCCTTGGGCACCTCCAAAAATTGCTCTACTAAAGGGAAACGGTTTTGGTCTCAAATCCTTTGGTGGAGAAGTTGTAGAAGGTAAGAAAATACTATTCCATAATTTTTTTAAGTTTTAATGATTGGTTAGTGAGTAATTAGAGTTTTTCTTTTCTCTCTCTTCTATGGTGCTTGAGCTACTTATGAAGCAAATTACACCCAAATTTTGAATGTACTAGGGTAAATTAGGTAGGGGAACAAGATCATACCCTTATTTGGTCCATATTTCTTAATTTTAGTGAATAATTAGTTAGTTTTATGGATGTTTCATGTGCATGTAGATCTAGATCTAGATCTAGGGTTTGGTTTTTTATTAATTTTGTTTTTGTAAATTTATGTTTGATGAAATTGAACTAGGGTTTGCATGAAAGATATTGGGTAAAATATAATTGTTGCTAATTATTGTCTTTGAAATTATTTATTGTAATCAACAAATATGTATTTTAATTATTTATGGATAAATATGCCATTAATTAATTTTCCTCTACCATGGTGTAGGCGATGGAGAGGTTGGCCCACAGAGATAGAACTCCTGTAGGCGATGTCATCTTCAGCACCAGATACGCGTAGTGCGGTACAACCATGAACTTGGCCAGAGCTGGCCGACCAAGTATGGCGTGGTAGGCGGTGTTGAAGTCGGCGACGTAGAAGTTGATGTGTTCGACGTGGTAGTTGCTTGCCGTGCCGAACTGTACTGATAGGGTAATCTCTCCAAGCGGTTTGGAGGCCCTACCAGGTACCACACCCCAAAAGGAGGAGTCGGAGGGCGTGACATCTGACAAACCGAGGCCCAGCTCCTTTAGGGCTCCGGCAAAGAGGAGATTTAGAGCGCTCCCACCGTCGACGAGCACTTTTCTGAAGAGCACCTTCTGGACGGTTGCGTCGAGGACGAGGGGGAAACGTCCCGTGTAGGGAATATCCGCCCACTGGTCGGCCCTGCTGAAGGTGATGGGGACCTCGGACCATGGGCGATAGCTGGGGTTGGTGGTGGCGTCTTCCGTAGTGACGGAGAGCACCCGCCGTGCGGTGAGCTTCCGTTCTCTTCTGCTCTCAGTAGAGGCGAGGCCTCCGAAGATAGTGGCGACCACCTTGTCGTGGTCCTGGAAGGCATTGTTGTTGCCCCCAGGTGGTCGACGACCTCCAGCTCCATCGTTGGCGTCGTCGTCCAGCTTCTTGTCCTGGAACTCCTTAGCCAAACCGAGGCAGTTCTTCATCTTATGTTTGGCGTTCTTGTGAAGAGGGCACGGGCCGTCGAGGATCTTTTGGCACTGTTTGTCGTAGTTGCGCTTAGCACGAGGTTGACTGATGGTGGCGACGATGTGGTCTGGCCGGCGGCGGCGATTTTGGCCAGGCCTGGGTCCTTCTGTTCGATCACGGCCGTTGTCACGATGGTAGCTGCGGTCGTCGGGGCGGTGGTCGTTGTGGCATCGGTCATCGAGGCGGTCGTCGTAGCGGCGAGATGGGCGATGAGTGCCCGCATCCTCGTTGAAGCGCACCTCGGCTTCCTCGGCATCGGCGTACTGGTTGGCCGTAGTGATCATCTCGCCGATGCCAGTGGGCGGCTTGCGGTTGAATTTGGAGCGAAGCTCGCGATGGTGGAGTCCTCGGATGAAAGCGGTGATGACCTCAGCTTCCGTGATGTTGGGAATAGAAATCCTCATCTCAGAAAAACATCGAATGTAGCTGCGGAGGAGCTCGGATGGCTTCTGGTTGATGCGGTTGAGATCATGCTTGGTGCCCGGCCGAGTACACAGCCATATAATTGTCGGTGAAGACTTTTTTCTGCTCTTCCAGGATCCAATGGAGTTCGGGGCAAGGCTAGTAAACCAGCTCATGGTGGGTGGCATAAGCATGACGGGCAGATAGTTTGCCATGACATGGGTGTCTCCTCCGGCAGCGCGGACAGCGGTGGCGTAAGCCTGTAGCAACTGTGTTGGATTCATCCTTCCCTCGTAGGGTTCGACCCCAGTGATTTTCAAACCACGGGGCCACTGAAGTGTTCGGAGCGCCCTCGTAAACACTTGGGGGGCCCTTCGGGGTTGTGGTCGACGTCAGCTGCAGCGTTGTCGGCATCGATCGGCTCGAGAGCTAAGTCCGGGTTGCCGTACTCCTACTCGTAGTCCTGATGACGACGCACTTCGTCTTCATGGCGACCGAAACGACATTTTTCGATACGCCGTCGTGCATCCCGGAGGTTGCTGAGGTGCACTCGAGCGTCCTGTTCGACCTCCTGGTCATGTTGGCAATGGTGTTCGACGCGGTGGCCCCCGGCTCCCCCCTGGGGCACCGGCCTAAGTGTAGCATGTTGACGGCTGGCGAAGGCTGGGCGGCGATCTAGTCGGCGAGTGGATGGGCACATCCCACATGATCGGCGAATTCGCCCCTCAGGGCGTCTTGGTAGGTGGCAGGGACGTTGGTGAGCCCAATGGGCAGCGCTGCAACTCCTGGAGTTTTTCGAGCGGCCTCCGGTAGATTCAGATCGGAGGGTGGTCGGCGCTGAACTAGAGCGTCCAGAGCCGATTCGACGACGGAGAGACAATCGGCGAGTTTTAGACCGACCCGATCGATGGAGTCGATCAGATCATCATTGTTGATCTGCCTCCTCTGGTAGCGAGGAAGCGGGCGGCGGATGGCTGATGAAGGCGACCTCGGAGGTAATTCCGAGGTCGGATCTGCAGATGCAGGTGCGGGGGTGATCGGCGCAGAATCGATCCGCGCCGGCTTGAGGAGCTCTCCGACTCTGTCAGCGTTGATGATCCAGGAGATCGATCCGACCGCGAAGATCTGGCCGGGCTACGGGAGTGACGAAGAGCCTGCGGAAAAAGCCATCATGTTCGACAAGGAAACAGCACTGGGGCGCGCCTGTGGAAGACAGGTTCAGGCCTTCAGTATAACGTAATACCCTACTCATATGGTCTGTTGGTTTGTATTAGCTATCGTATGATATTGCGTGTGTTTGGAGGGGGTCCCTGCCCGCCTTATATAGTCCGGGGAGTAGTGTTACAAGTCGGTTAGATCTGAGAGATAACCAGAAAGTAATAACTGATTACAGGAATCTTGGGATCATACATATCCTAACAGATCTCGTAGTATCTTCAGGATATCTTTCGGATGTCTTGCGGGAGGCGCCGAGCAGAGTCGTGCCCCGCAAGGCTTTGTCTTGTGGGCTGGGCCACCCCTGGGGCGCAATCCATGTGTTCTGCCGTGGGTATCCGGGGTCGTACCCCCCACAGTTTGTATGCTTCATGTGATTATATTTGATTTATATTCATATATATATATATATATCTGAAGTATATACAATTATTCTCAAGTAATTATTAATTTGATTCATTTTTATATATATCTGAATAAGTAGTTCTTTAATGTTTGTTTTGTTGTTGTTGTAAAAGATGGAGTACAGGAACTCTTGGATGTATGGTTCGTTAAGGTTCAAGGCAGGTTTCTGTGAAGAGGTGGATTAATTTATTGAAGTCACAGAGAAGCATGCAACGACGTTGACAGAGAATAAGGATACAATTATTTGTCCCTGTAAAGATTGTAAGAACCGTATGGCATGAACAGATGTGATTATCATCAGATCACATTTGATTATGTGAGGATTTGTTGAGGACTACACAGTGTGGATTCATCATGGTGAAATGATTATTGTTAACGACGAGGATGAGGAGAAATACGACAATGAAACCCTAGAATCTCTATCCCAATATTCAGCGGACCTTGATGGAGAGCACGTGGAGCATGCAAACGGGACATGTCAGTGAGATAGCCAATGCTAACATGCAGTGAACCAAACGAACACCGGCCAGGCTCTGTGAGTACGATAACCAAACACTGGCCATGTGCATGCGCTCGGCCTGGCTACCTGCAGCCTGGCTGCCCAGGTACAGACTGGCTCATCTGAGAAGCTAACCAAACGCGCCCTAGATTTACCAGCGCGTGCAGCCGAGCAAATGAGCACACGCGGCACTATCCAATCAGAGGAAGCGGTGGAAATTATTTTTCTAAAAAGAGAAGGTTTGGTCTGTCTAAATATTGTTCGCCGGTTTTAAATCCAATGAGCGTTCGCGAAATCATTGACACCTGAATACATGCAAATTCTATACTGTATCAAATTTGGGCTCGTAGATAGGGCATTCATGGAGAACTAATAAATAGAATTACATGGCAAATTAGAGATTTGGAATGAGTACTACTAGTAGTACCTTCATCTCGTCGTCAATATCGGTCCACCTGGACCACCCACGCCTGCCCCTCCCTCTCGTTCTGGAAATTCAGTGTATATTTATATATTTATATTTATGTAGTCTCTACGCCTAAACCGCGCAACCGCCGGAGTTCGAGTAATGGCTATGGCTTCGAATACGGCCATCGGCACAGCATTTCGCTAATTAAACAAATACGGTCAAAGCTGAGCCGCTATGTCCAATTTCAGCAATTTAGATGCGTTTTGGATGAGTTCCAAAGCGTTGGATCTTGCGGCAAGTCTAATGTTTTAAGGTTGATAGTTGGATTCGGCATAAGGAGAAGCCATTAGGGAAGAAGACGATGAAAAAATCTAGATAGAATATTATGTGTTTTTTATTTTAGATTTTATTCATGTGTCATTTAGGGATATACTGTGCTAAAATTGAATATAAGTCTCCTTCCCTTCGCAAAAAAAAAGTAGACTCAGCTTTAAGAAAATAGGGAAAGTAAGAGGAAACTATACAAAATTGTATAAACATTATAGTCGATGTCCAAATATGTGCGTTTAATTTGGAAACAGGGAAAGTATTTAGTTATAGTCTCTACTAGTACCTCGAAGCCGCGCACACGCCTGAGTTCGAATACGGCCATCGGCATTCGCTGATTGAATCAAATACGGTCAAAGCTGAGCCGCGCACACGCCTTGTGGAGAATCCACCATCGCCACGCAAGGGCCCGGCCATCTCTATCCCCCGTGTACAAAACGAAACCCCTTTTTTGTTTTGCTGAAAACTGAAAAGCCGGGAGGATTCCCCTTTTTGTTTTGCTGAAAACCGAAAAGCCAGGAGTATTCCACTTGATAATTTTTTAAAATAATATTTTCTTAATGAATAATTAAAAATCTAGAAGCTGTTATACAAAAATTACAGATATAGCATCCTGTCGGACAGGTCCTTGTCGGCATCTCAGAAGCCGATAAGGCTAACGTGGCAGCCGACGCTGGCCTGTCGGCACCGATAGCAGACCTGTCGGCATCTGGGAGGCCGACAGACCCTGTCGGCTCTCCGGTGGCCGATTGCACTATTTCATGCTGTGATCCTCTTTTCCGAAACACCCGATGTGATCCTCTTTTTCGAACACAACCATCACGAAACGAAAAACTAACTTTAACACTTTTCGAGCAACAGCTCCCAGGAGTACTTGTGTTGGTCTCGAGGACGGCGCTGGCGTGCTGGCGGGGTCGACTCTGTAGGCTGCGTACCCTCAGTCGGCTGAGTCAGCTGAGGTGCACCAGAAAGCTGTGAGGGCCCGGCCTCATCGTGGCCCCAAGGAGGAGTGTCGTCGGTGTAAAAGGTCCTGAAGCTGCTAGTACCCGTATTGTAGTCACTGCACGAAGCACGTTCACCTACCAAAAAATTGTAAGCTCACATAGACCATGTTATGTACATAATCCGTGAAGAAATCAGAAGGTCATCGCAGAAGTACCTAGAACTCTGACGGTCTGGTACGAAGACCGAGAACGTCCTCCAGATTCTATGACTGGAGGCGGAGGTGGAGCTGGAGCTGGAGGCACACCTTGCTGGACCTGAACAACTACGTCCATGATGTGGCGGCACGATGCCCGGCGTACTCCCGCCAAGCAACATTGCCCGAGTCGTCGAAGGGCGGCAACCAACTCGATCCTACCAACCATTGGAGGGTTTTGCTCAAACCGCTGAGCATACGAAAGCAGCTCGTTGCCCACATCGCTACAGATATCTGTCTGCAAGCCAGGTATGTATTGTTGCATGAATTGTTGCGACTCATTGGCAAAGTAACGATAGGACAAGTAGTTTACAAATTTACTTAACAGCTCATGGAAAGCAGCTGATGGCTCCATCGTGAACGTGTCGGTGATCTCGGCCTCGTGCGGCACGGCCTCTACCGGCACGGGGAAGCAACGGACGCGTGTGGCTCCGTGGAACCAACGCTAGTACTCACGGTACGTGCCCTCGTCGAATGGCCCACCTAGGTCCAGCACGTCGGTGGCTGCCTCTACCCAGGCGGTGACCCAAGGCATCATCTTATCCACCCACGACTGCTCGAACACTATACCTGGACCTTTCCTTGAAATCCTACAATACAATTAATAATAAATAAAGTTGTACCAGCATTAAGAACTAATGTGAATACAATAAGACTTACTAGTGTGACCTGTCAAGCTGAAGTCGGGGAAGGGGGAAGACCTGCACGCTCCCAAACTGACGTGCCACCCGCTCCGGATAGTACGGCTCGACGAAGATGTCGAACACCAGTCATTTCCTCGTGTACCACAGCTCTTGGTCATGGTAGCATATCTCCGACAAGCCACGCGGAGCACGGGAGTGTATGTCAAGTGCTGTGTACGGGGTCCACCGAACCCTGTCAGCTGTCAGCTGGTCCAACACAGCGATGTACGCATTATACGTGCCTCTACCCGTGCCTGTTGCCCACCTCGGCTGCAAAGAAGAACAAACTTGTTGAACATTGAAAGCATAATAGTAACATATGTGAACAAATAGTATAGGCAAAATACTTACGTTGCGGGACAACCAGAGTGTGCCTATCATCAGGGCATCGAGCTCGTCGGCCACACCAACCTGGTCGATAGCGTACATCTTGTAGTCGTACGGCTCGTACGAGGATAGGGTCGGCCTCCCGATATCGAACAGCTCGAACGACCACAACATCACCAACAACGGATAACTAGCCAACGTACCTGTCGTACTCCTTCGAGTGCAAGCGTCGCACAAAGCCCGGTACGAAGCTGCAAGCACCGCTGAACCCCAACTGTACTGGGGTATCGCCTTAAGTGGTGAGTATGCTATTTGCGCCATGTAGTGGACCAAGTGCTTCTCAACGGTGTCGTGGTGAGAACTGTTGAAGAGTACCCATCTGAACAACCATAGCAGGTACGCCTCCAAGTGCTGGACCCTCCAGTCGTCCTCGTCCTCCGTGAGCCTCTCCGCATGGAACTGAGACAACCACACCTTCGGTGGGCTGTGGCAGTCATGGAAGCCAAACTGCTCATCCTCTCCGTGCCCCGGCTGCAAGACACCCTAAAAACGGTGCAAGAGCTAGTCCTCCCACTCCGCCAGCACTACTACAGGGCCGACAGGGGCACCGGCGAGAGGCAGACCGAACAGCATGGCGACGTCTTGCAGAATGACGGTCACCTCACCTACAAGTAGGTGGAATGTGTGCGTCTCCGGTCTACAGCGGTCAACCCAAGTAGAGAGGAGTGCACGGTCAACCGAAAAATGCGCACTCCTATGCCGGTGTCGCTCAACCAGGCGTGCGAACGGAAGTAGACCAGCAGCACGTAGCCTTGAACACGCAAGGCAGGAACGTACAAGGTATAAAGTACACAAACCATGGAACCTAGCGGTGGTCAAGTAGCTACAACTCGTCGTGGGTACGAAGACGGAGGGCTGGGGGAAGCTGCCCATCCTGCAAGTTCGAGCGGTGCCTCTGGTCGACAGCAGGGTCGATGAGTTCCATGCCCGCCATCCTACAAAACTAGGTCATGTTTCAAAATACAATAACATATGAATAAGTAATTCAACACGTCACAATCCATGTTAATATGAATTTAGTTGGAAAGTCACAACAGTACAGTCTCAAAGTAAAATATTACAGCATAGTCCAAAACTAAAATATTACACCATAGTCCGAAACAAAAATATTACACCATACTCTGAAACTAAAATATTACAAAAACCCATAGAATGCTATGCGCTAGGGCCGTGTTGAGTGGCTTGCCTAGAGTTGTGTTTTGGAATACCCCGCACTTCCGTTCCATCTGGAAGCCTATTTGTGGGGTACGCATCACAATTTTTCCTCAGATGATTTCCACCACAAGCAAGACAGAAGGAATGCTTGTCTGAAGCCTCTGAAGCATCCATGTCATTCCTAATACGACGACTCTTGCGACGTCCATTTGTGTCCACCCTTTGTTCTGGATCCAGAGACCAATAACGGTCTGAGTCATGAACTGACTTAGTGAAATCAACAATGGCCCATGTTGGTATTTCTTAACGTCGCTACTAAAGATAGCAACGACGCAAAAAATACTAGTGGTGTTATATTGTGACTTAGAAAGATATAGAATTCTGCAAGAGCATAGATATACCATTGTAGCATTTTATCGGAAGTATTCCAGGTATCGTTATTTATATTTTTACCACTGGGAGGAACGATGGCTAATGAGATATTGATAAATATGTATACTTATGATGGAATCATTAACTAAACACTTACTCAAAACAGGGGTAAGCCAAATGATATTGTTTACACCAAAATTTGGGAAGAAAAACGTGGGAACTCGAAGCTTTTAGGATTGTGTCATTAAGGAATCGATTAGATGTGAATCGGTATCAGTTGATTTAGATGCAATGTCAGAATCGGCTATTTTATAGATGACGACAGCAGACGGCGTCAATGGGCTATACTTGAGTGGCGCCAAAAAGATATGTCGGACTCTACAAATAAGGAAAATTAGGGTCCAAGTTATTCTTAAGTTAGGAAGTTTTCTTTTATTTCAAGAATTGTAATGAGTCGTATTTGAGTAGGATTCATGTTTAGGTTCCGGGTATAAATATTAGACCCTGATTATTGTAAAAAAAATGAACACTCAATTAATACAATCTTTCTGGCCTTCGCCATCGCATTAGGAGTAGGAGTACTGTAGATCTCGATGAGTTCTTCAGCAAACAGGGCTGCATCGACTAATCGACCTCCAGCTTGCTTGTGAGTACCGTCACGACTTGAATTGTGCTTGTAAAGCTACATCAGCTAATTGATCTTTTATGAGCCATAATATAAGTTAGTTATCGATCTGTATCGTAGTTTATAAGGCTGCATTAGCTGATTGATCTCTTACGAATTACAACATAGATCAAAGTTATCGATCTTGTGTTAAATAACTTGTTATTTAATACAATATCACCACTTATCGAATCTGCTAACATTAGTAAGATTTTCCTTGCTATTTTTGGTTGATTCACCAGTTATCGATCTTGCTGTAATTAATGTTTTATTAATTATAACAAAATTACTCAATTGAGATAGAGATAGACCGGCATCATATCATCTTAATTGGTCGTCCTTTGATCTGGTCACGCTTTAAATCTTATAATTGATGGCTTAATTCCTCTAGATCGGCTGTTTTATCTCTATTCCAATCAAACACAGTATGCATCCAAAGACATGTTTCAATCTTGAATAAACTCACTAGTTAATGAGATCTAATCTAATGACACTACCATAGCTGCATCGATCCTATCGAACCTCACTGTTAAGACTTTAGATTAGAAATTATCGATTAGTGGTCTTGTTCATAATCAAGATATGTACTCCGTTTATTTGCTATGACTGCATCGGCTATTTTAGCTGATTTACCTATACTCTTATGCAAATAGCATGTTTTCATGAATCTGTCAACATATAGATGGATTTATAGATTCTTTGGCTTTAGTTTATTATCATTATCATAGCTGCATCGATCCGATCAAACCTTACTATTGATGATAATAGATTAGACTCAAAACTGTTTGTAGATTCATTTATATTAGACAGTTGATTTGTTCGCATGTTATATTGTTTTCATCAAACTTACCGGCTCAACGCTTTATATCGATCATGTTCCATCTAGCCGATGATGCTTTCTGATGTTCCATGAGCAGTTATTTTGATTCATATCATTATCATTTTAATATTAGCCGATAATCCTCGATTTAAAGATCTTCATTTCATGGATACGCTGGATATCGATAATTTAGTCGATAGCTTCACTGAATCGGCAATCTAGCCGTACATTTGGAACTGTTTGGTGCAACACCGACATGTTCCACCTTAAATTACTGATAAGATTTTCTCTCCTTGTCAATTGCAGGTCAAATTGACTGGCACGTCGTTGGGTTTTCAGAATTGACTGGTTCTATATTGAAGCCAAGCAGATCTCTAGTCTCGTTTCATTCAGATCTTCTGGCTTGTTGTGTGTTGATCACATCGCCACATTTTTTTGTCAACATAGTTTTTGGCACGCCCGGTGGGACCACAATCGTCATGGCGGTTCACAACAACAAGGACATTCTTATGGTGCCTTATGAAGACTTACCTGATGAGGATAAATATGTCATTTATAAGGCTATAGAGAAGTTTCAGAAGAAGTGTTTGTTGTCATACACCAAAACACGTGACAATAAAGTTATTCACAAATATCCACTGCAGAGAGTTTTGATGCATGGACAGTCAGATACAGACAAAGCTGATGATAGGCGTTTCTTTGTAGAAGCTGTCAACAACTATGTTCATGATGCAATGCTGGATCATAATACAACTTTCTTGAATACATTCCACAACAACACGAAGGAGGTGTTTCATGGATTTCCACTTGATCAGGTTGGACCGGCTTATTACAATATTCTGCATCCGTCGACTTAGGGAACTAATCGCTGGTACTAGCCATCAAGAAGCAGCACTAGCTAAGAGTGATGATGCCCAGATAATTCAAAATTTATCTGAACAAATTCAGGGTGCTACTATTAATCAAATGCAATATAATCCTAGATCATCAGTGCAGCATGTGCAATAGCCGACAGGGTAAGTTCAGAGTTAGATGGTTAATTTTGGTACATCAGGCCAAATACCATCGTCGGCTCAAAACATAGCACCATCAGTTCAAAGGATTCATAGAGATACAGATCCTAATGTTTTCAATCAGAGATTTCAAAAAGTAAATTAGTAAGGGGCCCGACAGATAGATATTCCACAAGGATATCATTATGGTTTAGATTATAATACTCTCAATATGATTCCAAATTCAGGATATCAAGGCACTCAGAATTTCAATATGCAAATGGGTCAGCAATTGCCAAGAAATTCAAGCTCAAATGCTGATGAATTGTTGCTCAGAGTAACCGAAATGATGAAAAATCAGTTTGGTTTAAAATCAAAAGGGCAAACCTTTTCATACAAATGTCCATATCTAGAGTGGTATGATTTAGTGGCCCTTCCTACGAACTACAGGCTTCCAGAATTTGCTAAGTTCACTGGTCAAGATAGCACAAGTATAATAGAACATGTCAGTCGATATCTTACTTAGTTGGGTGAAACCTCTGTTGAAGAAGCACATCGAGTTCGTTTCTTCTCTTTGTCCCTGTCAGGACCAGCTTTCACTTGGTTTTCATCACTAGCGGTTAATTCTATTGCCAATTGGATTGATCTTAAAAAGAAATTTCATACATATTTCTACACTGGGACAGAGGAAAGAAAGATCATAGATTTGACAACTATAAAGCAAAGAGCAAATGAATCGAGTGCTGAGTTCCTTCAGAGGTTCCAAGAAATAAGAAACTTATGCTTTTCGTTGCATTTGACTGATGATCAGCTAGCTGCGTTGGCCGTTCAAGGAATATTGCTGACATGGAGAGAAAAGTTGCTTAGGCAAGAATTTGACAATTTAAATCAATTGGCTCAACGGGTGGCAACACTTAATAGCTAATTCCAGAATATGCGCAGAGATACCCGATTCTAAAAGAATGCTGCAATCGCTGAAGCTTATAATCCATATTTAGTCGATGATGATAATGAAGAAGAGGAAATTGCCGCAGTTGAATGGAATTGGGGTAAAAACATAGTAATGGTTCCAAATCCTTGGGGAAAAGAAGTTGAAGAAAGTTATGATTTTGATATTACAAAAGGAGACAAACTTTTTGATTTCTTGCTTGAGAAGGGACAGATTAAACTGCCTGCAAATCATGTTATATTACCTCCCGATTAGTTGAAGAATAAGAAGTTCTACAAGTACCATAACACTACTTCTCATACTACTAATGATTGCAGGATTTTTCGGCAGCATATTTAGAGGGCTATTCAACAAGGGAAGCTTAAATTTGAGGCAGCTCGGAAAATGAAAGTTGATGATAATCCTTTCCCAAAGGATCAGAACATGGTTGATGCTAAGTTGTTCAAAGGGAAAGCTAAAGTTTTAACATCAGCTAGGGCAAGAAAAACTATAACAGTTGATCCGGAGATGCAAATATCGGCTAATGAATATAGGGAAAGCCAAACGATTGCGTCGGTCTTGATGCAAGAGTTTGAAGAAAAGGAACGGGTTGTTTTCTATTTAAGTAGAAGACTTTTGGATCTAGAAACAAGATATTCTCCTATTGGAAATTTATGCTTATGCTTGTATTTCTCCTGCACTAAATTATGATATTATTTATTATCGACTAAGTGTACAGTTATGTCAAAAGCTGATGTGATCAAACACATGTTGTCAATGCCGATATTAAATGAAAGAATGGGAAAATGGATTCTTGCATTATCAGAATTTGATTTGAGGTATGAATCGGCTAGAGCAGTCAAAAGGCAAGTGATGGCCGATTTTATTACTCAACATCATAAACCAAGCATCGGCTATGTGGAACCTATGCCTTGGACATTGTTCTTTGATGGATCATCATGCAAGCAAGGTGGTGGCATTTGTATTGTTATTATTTCACCTCGGGGGGCAAGTTTTGAGTTTGCCTTTCAAACTAAACCAATGACCACCAATAATCAAGCAGAATATGAAGCTATTCTTAAGCCGAGTCAATTGAAATATTTAGAGATTCACAGTTAGTTATTAATCAGTTGATTGGCCTGTATGAATGTAAAGATGATATTCTGAAGGGATATCATGATGAATGTCGAAAGTTACTTGAGGGGTTTCCTCTTACTTCTCTTCAGCATATTCTAAGAGCACATAATCAAGAGGCCAATCGGTTAGCTCAAAATGCGTCAGGCTATTGAGTGTTCTATGAAATCTTAAGTAGTGAGACCTTGGCTAATGATTGGAGAGTTGAAATAGCTGATTACCTCAAGAATCCATCACAGAAGGTTACCAGAAAATTGAGATATGAATCGACTAAGTATGTTTTGTTGGATGATCAGTTGTATTACAAAACAATCGATGGAGTTTTGCTTAAATGTATAAGTCAAGAAGAAGCAAGAGTATTGATGGGAGAAGTGCATGAAGGAATATGCGAAGCTCATCAATCGACTTATAAAATGAAATGGGTTATTCGTAGGTCTGGATATTTCTGGCCAACAATATTAGAAGATTGTTTTGAATATTACAAGAGGTATCAGGATTGTCAACGTTTTGGTAATGTTCAGAAATCGCCTGCATCAACTATGAACCCAATAATTAAGCCATGGCCATTCCGAGGATGGGGAATTAATTGAATTGGCCAGATTTTTCCACCTTCAAGTAGAGAGCACAAGTTTGTATTGGTAGCAATAGATTTTTTTACTAAGTGGGTTGAGGCGATTCCTTTGAAAACAGTAACTTCAAAGAATATGGTTGATTTTGTCAGGAAGCATATTGTTTATCGTTTTGGGATTCCTCAAACCATTACTATTGATCAAGGGACAATGTTTACATCAGAAGAATTCAGAGATTTTGCTGCCAGTATGGGACTTAAATTACTAAATTCTTCTTCTTATTATGTCAAGCTAATGGCCAGGCAGAGGCATCCAATCAAATTTTGATTAAGTTGATTAAGAAGAAAATTGAAGAGCAACCAAGGAAGTGGTACCTAACACGTAATGAAGCATTGTGGGCATATAGGATGGCTTGCCATGGATCGATTAGATCATCACCTTATGAGTTAGTATATGGGCATAATGCAGTTCTTCCTTGGGAGATTCAGACTGGATCAAGACGTGTTACATTATGAAATGATTTAACAGCCGAAGTCTATAAAAACCTTATGATGGATGATTTGGAGGACTTAAGTTGTCATCGGCTGCGCGCTCTTGAAAATATTGAGGCCAATAAATTAAGGGTTGCAAGGCATTATAATAAAAGGTCAAGAATAAATATTTTGGAAAGTAAGATTGCCGATTGGGTCTAAAGACAACAGGTTTGGCAAATGGTGGCCTAATTGGGAAGGTCCTTATCAGATTAAACGTTGTGCGCCTAGCAATGCTTATATTTTGGAAATGCTAGAAGAGGAAGAGGAGTTTGATAGAGCAATCAATGGAAAATTTCTAAAAAAGTATTATCCTAGCGTTAGGATTAATACTTGATAGCCGATTTGTTTAATCATCGGCTCTAATAGCCGGTATCAGGAGGGTATTGCCTCTACTTCAAAAGAGAAAACAAACCGAAGGGGTAAAAGCCGATACAATATGTATCGCCTATAGAGCAAAAACACACACAAGGACAATCATGATTCATACTATGGTAGTTTCAGAGATGAATTAATAAGGAAAAGGCAAAAACTTTGTTCATTCAATGTTTGCTCCTAGTACAGACTATGGTATTATATTATGACTTAGAAAGATATAGAATTCTGCAAGCGCACAGATATACCATTGTAGTATTTCACCGGGAGTATTCCAGGTATCGTTATTTATATTTTTACCACTGGGAGGAACGATGGCTAATGAGATATTGATAAATATGTATACTTATGATGGAATCATTAACTAAACACATACTCTAAACAGGGGTAAGCCAAATGATATATATATATATATATATATGATAAGTGATGACAACGATAATGATCCAGAGATAGAAATAGATACTCACTAATGTAGCATAGCTAGACTAAGTAAGAAAACAAGAGAGAAAGATTCCTAAGTCATTCCTATTCATCAAGTCTATGTACAAAGGCATATATATTCTCCTCTATAGCACAATTAACTCTTCATCATCTATGCATAAGGGACATTACTTAAGAAGAGCAAGAACAGAGCTTGACTACTTCCGTCGCAACCGGGTCCTACTTGGCCTACAGACGGGAGGTGGACTACAAAGGACTCAACGAGGCTGTCACCCCCGTGATCTACCACATGATCTAGAATGTAGGGTGCATCCACAGGTAAACAACGTATAAGCACCACACTTACACAATGTCGACCACTTAACCCACTCGAGTACTGAGCTAAGCGCTTTGCGATCCTATGCATAAACTCATAGCTAACTATGACTATATCAAGCATAATACCAAAGTAAACTAAGAACATGATAGATAGAAACATAATATAGATTAAGAACAAAGTCATGAACAAGATATGAAATACAAAGGATACAATGGCTATACCAAGTCTCCATACGATGGATCCAGAATCCTGTGCAGGGGCTCAACTCTACTTGGAGTTCTATCCTATTCTTCTCTAGTTGATCTCTCAGATGTTGGCTGAGAATTCTGAGGATCTGAGGATGCCTTCTGGAGGAGGTAGGGGGCTCCTTTTATAGGGGCCACCAGGCACCCTATGGGCCCATGAATCCATGGCAACGATGCATCTCGACCCTTGATATGAATTGACCTTGGGCAACGGCGTAGATTGGATCTTGGAGGTGGTGGCAAACTGACGTAGGAAGGAAGGGCCTGCCCTGTGGGCCCCATAGGCCGGCCGGCCTACAGGTGGGGCCGGTTAGCCTCCCCTATGGTGGCTCAGGTTGGGTCGTGGTGGATTGCCTTCTAGGGTGGATTAGGACTCTTCTAAGTCAGTTTCATCGTGGATGGTCGTGATTTGCTCTGACGATTGGGTCCACTTTGCTTGTTTTCTGATTAAATCCTCCTACAAACACAGATTCACCAAATCTTTTGGAATTTGTTAGTTTAAACCCCTAGACCTATGTTGGTGATCTTGTTTATCCACTTTTACATGCTATCTTGACGGTAATTTTTGATGGTTAATGACCGTCATCAAATTCCCCCAAGCTTAACCTTTGCTCGTCCCTGAGCAAAGCTAAACTAAGCAATGGATCAGTAGTCACATCAATGTTGTCACTCCTCAAAAGTACACATGCATTTAATAAAAAATTCTCCTCTGGATTAGAATAAACTAATCTGACTTTCAAACTTACCCATATTACCTTTAACTTCAATGGGGCTTTTTAGCCTTCACTTGGGTCTTGAGCAATTGAAAGACAGAACGATCAAGTCAAGCACTATGTCGCAAGTTCTTTGTTCCACCTTTGTTCTAGAGTTTTTATAAGTTTTCAAAATAAAACTCAGAGATTCCATTGTATGACACTCTCAAGTCTCTCAATATATGTGGTATTTGTGGATCCTCACCAAGGCATAAAATGATGCGCCTTTTTCTCTTCCTACAACTAAGGCTTATTTGGAGCTCATAAGTAGGGAAAATAAGTAAGCATACTTGCAATACATATATTGTAAAGTCAAACCTTGGATCCAAAGAGAAATAAGTCATACAATCAAATCAAGATGTGCATGTGTGTGGATATGTGTGGTGGATGTGGTGGAAACCTAATTCTACTTTGCTCCTTGAAAACATATCTCTTTCTTGAAACTTGGAAACATTTTTGTGAGAGCAGGGGCTATCTTTATTCTCATTTTTTGTCTCTTTTTTTCTAGGCGGGCATCTAAGTACCTATTGTTTTCAATATTCCGGACATCTTTGTGTCCATTTTTTCAATACTTTTGCATAGCCCCATGTTTCTTTTTTTGGCAATAAAACCTTTTAGAGAGATAGTAACACGAACTTGGAGCATTTATTTGGTGGATGGAAATCCTACCATGCATGTTTTTGTTTACCCCCAGTGCAGGAGTAAAACATTTTTGGGTGGATCTAAATGGAATGGCATGTTTTTGCGCCTACCCCCAGTGTAGGAGTAGTGCATATTTGGGTGGTGTGTACGTGATCTTAATTTTAAGAGCATGACAAATCTCTCATAAGGGTCACAAAGCTTAACAAAACTCAACGCAAAAGCAAGAAGCATATATGTGGAAATTTTCCTAATCTAAGTAACGTACATGGCTCTGGTGGGAATTTAAGCTTTTGTCATACAGAAACTCATCATGTAGCATTTTTATGTTTTTTAAAAGTAAATCTCAGAACTTTAGTGTCACATGGAACAAGATAAATAGTAGCTCAGACTTTCTCATATCATATCCATCAATTACCTAGACTTAGATCAAGCATATGCTATCCATGAGTTTCATGTTTAAAGTAAATCTTTATATCAAAACAGTTTTATCCAAAACTCGGGAGAATTCAAGGATGAAAACTAGGTACTTGAAAGGAATTACAACAGAGCAACTATTCATCACTTCCATTTTCAGAGATTATTCAGAGTTCCTCTTATTATCAGCTCTTAAAAAGAAATCAAAGTAAACTATATACACACTCTTTTTTATTTTATTTTTAGTTTTGCATTTTTTTTATTTTTAGATAGATAGGAAACTAGAACTAATAAAGCAAAACAAAGAAAAAGAAAATAAATACTTAGATGGATAACTGGGGGTACTTCTCCCCCAAGCTGGATGTTGGTGTGGTAGCTCAATGAGGTGGCTGAATGTTGAAATGTTGTTACTGAGTCTCCATGTGTTGTAGTTGTTGGTGTTGTTGTTGGAGATTGGCCATCTCTTGTCCCATAGCTGCCTGCCATTGTGTGTGACTAAGTAAAGTACCTTGTATGGCAGCTGTTGTCTCTTCAATGGTTGTAAGCCTATTGTCGATGCGGTGATGGGTCTCCTAGAGGTTGTGGTACCCACGGGTAGAGAAAGACATTCTTCCTCCTTGATGCCCACTTGAGGTTGCTTCTTGGTCTTGGCCTTGATAGTACTGGAAATCTCCAGCATGCCATTGTTCACTTGGTGCTTGCTGCCAGGAGCCTTCTGAATGATTAGGTGTGGGTTGGCTCTAGACAGAATGCTGAGTGTTGGTGTTTCGAACAAACACCGGTGAGTAGATTTGTAATTGATGCGCGTTAGGCCCGGATGGTGCGCTAATGGACACAAGGGTTATACTGGTTCGGGCTGAATGTCCCTACGTCCAGTCTGTTGCTGCTCGTGTTATTAGCACCGAATGAGGTTCGTAGTAGGGGGTACAAACGGTTGGGAGAGGGAGAGACCCCAAGTCCCTGATGGAGTGATTGGAAGGACGCCAAGAGCTCTATTGCTACTTGGCCATGTGGTGCGTGTGTGTGTGTGCTAACCTGTTTAGAAAATCGATCCATTAGTGGGGAGCCCTGCCCTCCCTTTTATAGGCCAAGGGGGAGCAGGGTTTACAGATAAAGGAAAAGAACACTAAGGGCGTAGAAGGTCCTTCGAGGGACCCAGGCCTTCCTTCTTCCCCACGCCTGACCTACCCATCATGGCAGGTCATGTCAGGAGTGAGGTGACTGTAGATCGTCGTGGGCTGCGCCATGGCCACTGTTTAGCAAGTGGGTACGTCCCATCCCGCCCCTGCGGGCGGCGTGTCGGACAGGATTTGCTGAGCCCCGACCCCGAGGGGGTCGGGAGGCGTGGTGAATGTTGGTTTGCCCTTGGAACGTAGTGGTTGTCGTATGTCTGCGTCGGGTTCTTCGTCCGGAGGCTGAGGGTGGTGCCTACAACACTGTAGGACGGAGAGTAGGCGCCCGCAACACTGTTCAGGCTCTGCCACACCCAGAGGGGTCCAAGCGCTCGCCTGGTCACATCCTGACGGTACTTCCCTGCAGAGGTGCAGGGCATGGCGTCTAATGCTGTGGTTGACCCAAACGTCTTGTCCTTCCCTATAATCGTCATCATGAGGATACAGGGCGCGGTTCGTCAGGTGAGACGGGGCCAGCCTCTGGATATCGGGCGAGGCGAGATTCGTCATTGGCCGTTTGGATGAGGTAAAAACCTAGTTTTTACCCGTCGGGCAAAGCGGAGTCGTCCCCCGGCCGTCGAACGGGGCCGAGCCCAGCCCTCGGGGGTTGAGCGAGGCGGAGCGCATCCCCGAGGGGTCGGGTGAAGCCAAGCCCAACCGTCGGGCGAGGCGGAGTCGCCCTCCAGCCGTCGGGCGAGGTGGAGCGAGCCCAAGGGCACATGGGCGCTCGGGCGAGGCGGAACAAGACTTCCGTTTGGTCGGGCAAGAGATGTAACCGTGCTTTCGGGAGTGTTTTCCGTTCGATGGTTCATTGATTCTTCCTCTTTGGGGTACCCCGGTATTAGGTCCCCGACAGTAGCCCCCGATTCAGGTTGAATCATCCGGGGGGTTTCTTCGATCTCGTCGGAGTTACCTTTCCAGAGGGTGCGCGCGAGCGCACCCGGTGGGTGTAGTCCCCGAGCCCTTGGGTGATTCTGGTTGAATCATCCGGGGGGTTTCTTCGATCTCGTCGGAGTTACCTTTCCAGAGGGTGCGCGCGAGCGCACCCGGTGGGTGTAGTCCCCGAGCCCTTGGGTGATTCGGGTTGAATCATCCGAGGGGTTTCTTCGATCTCGTCGGAGTTACCTTTCCAGAGGGTGCGCGCGAGCGCACCCGGTGGGTGTAGTCCCCGAGCCCTTGCGTGGGCCCTCCGCGGGTAAGATCGTAAGATTTAGGTTTTCTTGTTAGCTGGATCGTGGCATCCCGTTCATGGGGATTTTTTTCAAGACTTGCCTAACTGGGGCTTGACCGCGGATCGAGACCTCAGTAATGCTTATGCCCTTGATTTTGGGTCGTTTGCGGACCCGTCCTTGGTTGGGCCGGCCACCGAGCCTCCGGGCCATAGGTGGGCCAAAGAGAGAGAACAAATCTTTATGACCCGTGCTTCCCCGGGTGGGAAGAGAGTCCGGATTCGCCTGGGGAAGGCGATCCGTCCGCTGAGATTTTTGGGGTGAGAGGATAGGGACTGCACGCGCGGGTCCCTAGACCTGACGCGGTGGCGTGCGTGGCAGGCCCGGAGATCGAGGCGGATGGTTGCCCTTCTCGCGTCCGTCGCCCCCTATAAAACCACGGGGTTCGCCCCCAAGGTTCCATATTTCGCTCCCCTGCCTTTGCGTTCTGAAACATCCGCCGCCAATCGTCCCAGCCTCTCGCGCCCGCATCGCCACCGTCGACCGGCCTGCGTTCGTGTTCCGGCCGTCGTCAAGCTCGTGCCTACCCTTCCCCCCTACTGCTTTAATGGAGTTGTGGGGCAGATCAAGCATCACCTCCCGGCGTCTAGAGGGCCTCGTCCGCCGTGGCCTTCTCCGCCCACTGTTCGCCGTCCAGGAGTGGTTGCTACCTGGCGACGAGGGTGAGCCGGTGCCGCCTGAAGGGTATGTCGTCTCTTTTGCCATCTTCCATGAGCGGGGATTCGGGGTACCCACGCATAGATTCCTTCGGGGGCTGTTGGATTATTATGAGGTGGAGCTGCAGCATCTAACTCCTAATGGGGTTCAACATATGGCGGCGTTCGTTGCCCTATGTGAGGGTTTCCTGGGGATCGATCCCCATTTCGATCTGTGGCGATATTTTTTCACCGTTA
Organism: Miscanthus lutarioriparius; assembly: GCA_904845875.1. Lineage (NCBI taxonomy): Eukaryota > Viridiplantae > Streptophyta > Magnoliopsida > Poales > Poaceae > Miscanthus > Miscanthus lutarioriparius. The sequence goes on along the minus strand of CAJGYO010000857.1, from coordinate 116,899 downwards.
GTTTGTCGAAGAGGCGGTTCGGGGGGAAGGAGGTGAAGGTGCCGATGGGGTGTGCCAGCATTCACCTGCGTCATACCCGGTCAAGGGGTTACCCGCTCATGCGTCTGGCGACCTCAAACAAAGGGTGGCACTCGCAGTGGTTTTATGTCAGGGATGACTTGAGCGCCTCCCTGCCGAAGTACACCGGGCGCCTTATTGAAAAGGCTCCGGAGTCGTGGACTTGGGGCGTCCAGCGAAAGGACAAGAAACACCTTGACGACCTTCTCACCGCCCTCCAAGCTTTGAAGGATCGGGGCATAAAGGGGGCGGGGGTTATCGGCGCCTATCATGCGAGGAGGGTGGCGCCGCTGATGGCGCGCACGCTTCCTCTGTATCGGATGATGCCTGGGATGTCGTTCGAGGGGACGGTGCTCGTTGACGAGGCGCTCCCCTACTCTGAAGTGGCTCAGCGTATTAAGGAGGCGATGGAGCCGACGAAGGATTCTGCTGGCGATGTTCTTGATGTTGTGTACCCGGTGCCTAGACATCCCCCAATGTGGCTGGAACCGGGGTTCTTTGAATTCGTAAGCCTTCCTTTCCCGTGCTCTTCCTCTTGCCAGTATCTCCTATATTTTTTATTTTTATTTTTGGGATGTTCGGGACCAGCCGAAGAGGCTACTGTTCAAAGATTGTCCTGCCCCGATGCCGAGGGACCTGGCCCTGGCGGCTGCGAACCGCCTTGCGACTGAGTGGGACAGGAAGGCGAGGGAGCTGATGAAGAAGGAGAGGCGGCTAAAGCAGGAAGCACGGGATCGAGGGGAAGATGTGAGCAGCGATGATGATGATGATGATGATGACGAGGTAGCAGACGTGGATTGGGGTGACCTAGAGGACGAGGACACGCTGACAGATGCCCACCCATCCACACAGGGACCCTTCGCGTTCCACACGGAGGGAAGCGGGTTGGTGGAAGCCAGGGAGTCCGCCGCTTCACACGGCGTTCTAGGCGAGGATCGGTGGACGGAGGAAGGCGGGCCTGCCGCCGCCGACCCTGTGGTGATGGTGGAGGGGAGCGGCTCTGGTGCCGTGCTGCCTGCGGTAGGGGAGACGAGCCCCCCTGCCTCGGAGCAGGGGGCAGGCTCGAAAAGGCCCCGTCCAGACGAGTTGGGGCAAGGTCCTGGGGGTTCATCCCCAAAGCGCTCTCGACGGCCGAAGGCGTCCGCGTAAGCCGCTGATTCCCCTATTTTTTCATCCTTTTTACCTTTCTATTTTGACCTGACGCCTCTTACCTTTGTATAGGTTTTTGCGGACGGGCCACTCCCTGGGGCTGGCGCCCAAGAAGAGTCTCGCCATTTAGGCGGGACGGATGGTGCTGCCTGACGTCGCCCCTATTTTGGGCAGGAACGGCGTCGATGTCGAGGCCGTGCTGGCTGATCCAACGGCGCCTGTGGTGGAGCCTGCGCCCTCGGCGGTTGTCGAGCCGGCGGTATCTTCCGAGACGGGCGCGATACAGCTGGCCATGGGCCCGACGCCGCCGGCGGAGGTGGTGTCGGGGGGAGGAGCAGAGCTCGTGCCACCGGAGATCCAAGTGGAGATGGCCACGACCACTCCAAGCCCGGTGGGCCTGGACGTTGCCGTGTTGGCGTCCGAGGGGATGGAGTAGTCGGTGCCACCGGCGGCCCCGGTAGTAGTGGATGAGGCGGGCCAGATAGAGGCGGACACCGCCGGAGGGTCGTCGGGCGTAGTGGTGGTGGAGCATAGGACCAGGAGGGAGCCACCCCCGGCCCCCTTGTCAGGAGGCGTGCGCTCCCCTGTGCGGGGGGAGCCGCCGCTCCAGTGGATGTCCCCTCAGGATCCCTCGTCGGTTGCCCTCTCGCTTGACGATCATGCCGAGAGCATGGAGCGGGAGAGCCTTGACCTCGGGATCTCGAGCATGATGGAGGCTCTGAACCAGGCCGGAGAAGTCCTGCGTGAGGTCTTTGTTCCCACGACCCAGGTATCGGCTTGATCTTCCTCGTTGTTTTCTTCTTTCTTCATACGCTTTTGTGCTTTTCGAACTTCTAATATTGGTTTCCTTTTGCAGATTATCGCTGCTCGTAGCCGGGATAAATCCCGTTTCCTCCATGAGCATAAGGTGGAGTGGGACCACCTTAGCGAAGAGGCCCGGCTGCGAGCAGATATGGCCGCGCAGCTTGCTGCCGCCCAGGAGCGGGAGGCCGAGGCGTGTCGGGATGCGGAGGAGATTCACGGGACGTTCGAGGACCTGAAGGCGAGGTCGGAGCTTGAAGTGGAAGAAGCCACCAGAATTCTGAAGGAGCGGGACGAGCTGCTCGAGAAGGATGCTCAGGCCAGTAGACGGGCTGTCGAGGCCCAGAACGAGCTGGAGACGGAGCGGAACCTCAGGCGGAAGGCCGAGAGCGAGGCCGTGGCCCTTCAGAAGAAGGTGGACGAGGACGCTGTGCTAATCGATCGTCTGCGCAGGGAGCAGGACGAGGCGCATCAGTCCGAGGAGAGATTTCGCTCAGAGGGTAGCGCGGCTCGTGAGGAGCACGACCGGGTCATCAGGGAGCGCGACGAGGCACGCCGGGTGGCGGACTCCCTTCGTGTGGATCTCAAAACCGCGATGACCCAGAAGCAGGCTGCCGAGAATGTCTCCGCCGGACTAAAAAGGGAGCTCGCCCAGGTGCGAGGGGTGCTTCAGGCTGAAAGCGATGGGCACGACCTTCTGCAGGTCGCCGTTGGGGAAGTCCTTGACGCCCTGCAGGTGGTGGAGCCGGTGGAGACCAGCCCGCTCGCGGCCCGTGTTACGGGTATCACGGCGTGGGTGAGCCAACTTGAGGAGAATGCTTTTTGCGCCGGGATCACCCAAGCCTTTGCCATCGCCCATTCTCATTATGATAAGGAGATTAACCTGAAGGTGATGAGCCAAGGCTTCACGCCTGTTTATGAAGATCCTGAGCTAGATGAGATGGAGAAGGCGGTGGCACCTTTTGCGCGGGACCTGGCGGACAGATTGAAAGAGATGGTTCTTCCTTCATGGAAGTAGTTAGTTAAATAAATTTGATGAGTAGTTATATGTAATATGCGAACTTAATGTCGGTACTGTCGTGTTTGGAAACAGATTTATGATTTTGCTTCGTGATTTTGTTTTGTTTGATCTTACCTTCTTTCCTTTTGGCAAAAAAGAGACTTATTTCGGTAAAAGAGAGGAGGTATTCGTACCTTTATCAGCCCCCGAGTGAGATCTGACCCCTTGTTTTTACGGGGGTCGGATGTTACTGGAGACGGGCCGGCTCGTTTTGTGGTGTTCATTCCGCCCATCTTTCTTCGTGTTTGGAGGGATTGGGGCGGCGTTATTTGCCTCGGTGGTTCGAATGACGTGCCCGATGAGCTCACTAACGGGGGTGTTCGGACGAAAAACCTGGTCAGGCTGCTTTGCGACGGGGTCGGCAAAGCCCCCGGGCGGGGTTTCGTTACTCCTTGGCCTGCCTTCCAACAGATTCCCCCCCTGACGGGGATTCTATGGGCTCGACAGGAGGTCGGGCCAAACTTTTTAGAAGGTTGAGACGACCCTGTCCGCCTTAATGTGGGATGGGTGAAGGCCGTTGAGGCTCATCTATGTTTTCTCCCCTGGCTCTTGTTTGACGCGAGGCGGCCTCGTACCCTTTGCGGGCCGACCTTCGAACCTTGGTCTCTCGATGTCGGATTGAGCGGCTTGAGTCCCCAAGCCCTGTTAGGGTCTGATAGGGGTCGGTCATGTTTCGTGTGTTACCCCATCCTCGGTTTCCGCAACCAGAGGGGTTGAGTTGACGACACTTGCCTCGACGGCTCGAGTGTCGCGCTCGATGAGCTCGCTAACGGGTACGTTCGTGTGAAATCTGGGTCCATCATTTGCTGATGGGGTCAGTAGAGCCTGCTGGTGGCATTTCACTTTTTTCCAACCCGCCTCCCGGCAGATGCCTGAGCCGTTTCGATGGGCTCAGGGGGCCCGTTGGCCTCTCCTCGGTGGAGATTCTGTGGGTTTGGCTCGGGGTTAGATTCAAACGAGAAAAGGTCGAGACGCCCCTGTTCGCTTCTGAGCGGGGTCGGGCAGGGCCGCTGGGGCTTGTCTCAGTTATTTCTCCCTGGCTCTGTTTGACGCGAGGCGGCCTTGAGCCCTTTGTGGGCTGGCCTACGAACCTCGGTCGTTCGTTGCTCGTATAGGACGAGGTGACTGCCACTTCATGACGCGACATGAAGTGTTGCGATGCAGCGTTTGCATGAGTTTAATATCTAATAAATTTGAAACGAAAATAGGGTTCGTTAATGTTACCTCAGTGGTGTGAGCGATGGGAAGCTCCTATTAGATGTGTCCACGTGGTTTCGAGTCCGTTGTTTACGACGGGGTCGGTGTGAGCTGCACGAGCATCGTAATTTTTGTTTCTGTCTCTCGGTGGCGATTTGAGCCGCCCGATTGACTTAGTCGTCCCGACACACTCTCCGCGAAGGAGGCTCTGCAGGGGGACCCCTCTCAGGAAGGTGAGAGCCGAGGCTAGTGGTGCGGGGAACTATGAGTTCGATTTATGCTGGTGAACAAAAAACACCGTAGCCGTCGAGGCGTGGGGTCTGGTGGTTCGTCTAGTTCTATTCAAAGTTTTTATAACCACACACCATGTTCCTGGTTTTTAGACGTAAGGAGGGGTCTGGCAAAGAGAGTGTCTAAACAAATAGACGCCCTCGACAGCCCCCGAGCAATGTCCGTGCCCACGCCGTTGCTGGGGTCGGTGGCTCGGTGAAGAATTTATTGCTTAAAGTAAGTAAGCGAGGTACTTATCTTTCGGTCGTCGTTTCTCCGCCAGTGTTACCCGGGCGCTCGATCGGCCCGTGAGGCCTCTCTTGGGCTCCCTCCGGATGGAGGTTTCGTTGTTGGGTCGTCTCACGGTCCTGCCTGGGGGAACGGAGAGTCGCTTGTGCGGGTGCGCCCTGGTCCTCGCGCCCGGTGGGTGGTGGTGGGCCATGCCCGCTTGGTCGCGGCGTCTCATTAATTGCGCGGGCGTCCCCATCGGTCGAAGCGCGTCCCATCGGGTTCTGTCAAGGCATTGATTTGCCACCGTATGGAATAGGGGAATGCGAGAGTTTTTCGGTCCCGCCTTTTCGCCTTTCCTTATCTCATTTGGTCCTCTTTCTTAAATAGGGAGAGGAGGGGTTCTCGTCCGCTTCTCATTCTGCCCTCGAGCTGCTACCTCTTCTCCTTTTCTTCTCCACACGAATATGCTCGTAAGGCCGCGGCGGATCCTGGGTGAGAGAGGGGGTAATGCTAGAGGGAGATACTCATAGTTTCGTCGGTGAGTCAGGAGCGTGATGTCGAGCTGGAGGTCATCCAACGTAGATGAGATGGTGCGGGCCGCCTTCACCGGGGAGAGGTTGCCGCCGCCGCCGAAGGAGGGGGAGCACCAGAGGGTGTCGAGCGTTGTTGACCTTGCCGTGGTTCGTTGTGGCCTTCCTCCGGCAGGGGGCGCCCCTCGTTCGGGCGCCGTTGTCGGTGTTGTGGATGATGACGATGGCGTAGTCCCCGGGTGCCTCGGTGGAGGGACACCACGGTCGCCGGTCGTGATGCTCGACGTTGCAGACGACGGCGTCCTCGAGGATCCTGCGGCGCGGTAGGACGTCACCGATGGAGAGCGTGGCGCGGCGGCCGCAGTAGACGTACTGGCCCGTGTACACGCCCTCGACGGCGACGAAGAGCTCCTTCTGGTGCTTGTGCCTGACGAGATTAGCATGGAGACCATAGTAGTAGTCGTAGTCGATCTAAGCAGAGATTGTAATCGAATAAGTTTGTGGGGGAGTCCCTGAGCAGCTAGTCTTTTGGTCTTGGGAGCTCATTTAGCCATTTTCGTCATGAAATTACTTTGTAAGTGGTGAATTTGTGCAAAGAATGAACAAATTTTTCATCTTTTGTTGCGGCAAACAATTTTTTTTTAGCTTCTTCCTCTTCGGAGGAGGTTTCGGTGTCCTTCGATCCTTCCCATGGTTCAAGTTCGCAAAAAGACTAGGGGTGCAGGTGATTTAGTCCTGATTTATGCTGGTGAGCAAAGAGATTGTAACCGCCGGGGTGTGGTTCTCCCGCAGTCCTACCAGTTATACTCAGGACGTATTTTTTGCAATCCTAATTTTTAGGACTTGTTCATGGGATGAATAAAAAAACTCAGAAAAAGTTTGCAAATGTAATATGGAATGTTTTTATAGCATAAACGTACTTGTACCAGTTTGTATCAGCCCCCGAGTGAGGTCGGACCCTTTGTGTTTTTAGGGGTCGGACGTCACTTAAAGTTCGGGGATTTTGTAAAGACAGAAGACTGATAAAGAAAAGTATGCGTTTATTTAGGGGTAAAAGCGACGTAGCTGTTCAATGTTCTAGGCGTTGGTGAAGACCTTGCCGTCGATGGTTTTCAGCTTGTAGGCGCCTGGCCGGAGTGTTTCTGTGATGACGTACGGCCCTTCCCAGGGCGGGGAGAGCTTGTGGCGGTCCTTGTTGCTCTGTACGAGGTGGAGGACAAGGTCCCCGACGTTGAAGGCTCGGTGCAATACCCGTCGTTCGTGGTACTGTCATAGCGCCTGCTGGTACTTGGCCAAATGGAGGAGGGCGATGTCGCGGGCTTCGTCCAGCTGGTCCATGGCGTCTTGGTGGGATGCCTTGGCTCCTTCTTCGTTGTATGCTTTGACCCTTGGTGCTCCATAGTCAAGGTCCGTCGAGAGGACGGCCTCGGCACCGTAGACCATAAAAAAGGGCGTGTAGCCGGTGGCCCGGCCGGGAGTTGTTCTCAGTCTCCAGAGCACAGCGGGGAGCTCGGCGACCCATCGTGCGCCGAATTTGTTCAACCGGTTGAAGATCCTGGGTTTGAGGCCTTGTAGGAGCATGCCGTTAGCGCGCTCAACCTGCCCGTTCGTCCGGGGGTATGCGATGGCTGCCCAATCGATCCGGATGTGTTGCTTATCGCAGAATTGAATGAATTTCCTGCCGGTGAATTGCGTGCCGTTGTCCATGATGATGGAGTTTGGTATTCCAAAACGATGGATGATGTCGAGGAAGAACATCACGGCTTGCTCGGATTTGATCGTAGAGATCGGTCGAGCTTCGATCTATTTGGTGAACTTGTCTATGGTGACAAGTAGGTGGGTGAAGCCCCCGGGTGCCTTTTTAAGAGGTCCAACTAGATCGAGCCCCCAGACCAGGAAGGGCCACGTGATGGGGATCATCTGGAGTGCCTGGGCCAGGAGGTGAGTCTGCCGAGCGTAGTACTGGCACCCTTCGTAGGTGCGTACGATTTGCTCGGCGTCGGCTACTGCAGTGGGCCAGTAGAAGCCCTGTCGGAATGTGTTTCCAACCAGAGTTCTTGGTGCGGCGTGGTGACCGCAAACCCCGCCGTGGATGTCGCTCAACAGAAGCTTGCCCTGTTCGGCGGGAATGCATTGCTGCAAGATCCCGGTGTGGCCTCGTTTGTAGAGTTTGCCTTCTACAAGAACGAAGGACTTGGCGCGGCATGCGAGCCGTCGGCCTTCCATTTTATCCGCTGGTAAAGTGTCGTGGAGAAGATAGTCGAGGTAGAGCGTTCTCCAGTCGTTCGGAGGGTCGGGCGTTGTACCTTCTTCAAGCTCCATGACCTCGGGGTCGGGCGGAGCTGCTGGTTGGTCAGCCCCCGGGGTAGGATCGGATGGGCCGTCATCAGCCCACCCCGACCCTTCGTAGCGTACCGAGGGTTTGTGCTGGTCACTGGCGAAAACTCCCGTGGGGACCGGCTCTCGGCCAGATGCCGCTTTCGCAAGCGTGTCGGCTGCCACATTGAGGCGTCTCGGGATGTGATTGAGTTCCAAGCCGTCGAACTTGTCCTCCAGCCGTCAGACCACTTGGCAGTACGCGGCCATCTTGGCATCGTGGCAGCTTGATTCCTTCATGACTTGATTGACGATCAACTGGGAGTCGCCCCGAACGTCGAGGCGTCGGATGCCCAATTCAATGGCGATTCGTAGGCCATTGACGAGAGCTTCATACTCAGCAACATTATTCGACGAGGGGAAATGGAGACGGACCATATACCTCATTCGGACCCCGAGGGGTGATACGAAGACCAGCCCCGCACCGGCGCCTTTCTTCATTAGTGACCCGTCGAAGTACATTGTCCAGTACTCCTGATCGACGATCACCGGTGGCGTTTGGATCTCGATCCATTCTGCGATGAAGTCAGCCAATACTTGGGATTTGATCGCCGTTCGTGGGGCATATGTTATGCCTTGATCCATCAGCTCGAGTGCCCACTTCGCGGTTCTTCCTGTGGCGTCCTGGCTCCGGACGACTTCGCCGAGGGGAAATGATGTTACGACTGTCATGGGGTGTGACTCGAAGTAGTGACGTAGTTTTCTCTTGGTGATGAGGACGGCGTACAAGAGTTTCTGGATCTGGGAGTAGCGGGTTTTGGAGTCGGATAGTACTTCGCTGATGAAATATACGGGACGCTGTACCTTGAGTGCGTGTCCCTCTTCTTCCCGCTCTACTACCAGGGCGGTACTAACCACCTTTGTGGTGGCCGCTACGTATAGCAGGAGTGCCTCTCCGTTGCTTGGGGGGACGAGGATCGGGGCCTTTGTCAGAAGCAGTTTGACCATGTCTAGTGCCTCCTGGGCCTCAGGTGTCCACTCGAAGCGGTCGGCTTTTTTCAAAAGGCGGTAAAGGGGGAGACCTCGTTCGCCGAGGCATGACATGAATCGGCTGAGGGCGGCAAGGCACCCGGTGATCCGCTGTACCCCCTTTACGTTCCGGATTGGGCCCATGCTCGTGATGGCCGAAATCTTGTCCGGGTTGGCCTCGATGCCGCGCTCGGAGACGATGAAGCCGAGCAGCATGCCCCTTGGGACCCCGAAAACGCATTTCTCGGGGTTGAGCTTGATACCGTTTGCTCGGAGTTTCGCAAAGATTTGCTCGAGATCAGCAATGAGGTGGTCAGCCCGCTTGGACTTCACCATGATGTCGTCGATGTAGGCCTCAATGGTTCGCCCGATGAGGTCTCCGAAGCATCGGAGCATACATCGCTGGTACGTTGCCCCAGCGTTTTTCAAGCCAAATGGCATTGAAACGTAGCAGAATGGCCCGAAGGGAGTGATGAAAGAGGTCGCGAGTTGGTCGGATTCCTTCATTGCGATTTGATGGTAGCCGGAGTACGCATCAAGGAAGCAGAGGGTTTTGCACCCCGCGGTGGAATCGATTATTTGATCTATGCGTGGCAAAGGAAACGGATCCTTTGAGCACGCTTTGTTGAGACCGGTGTAATCAACACACATCCTCCATTTCCCGTTTTTCTTTCGAGCAAGGATGGGGTTTGCCAGCCACTCCGGGTGGTGTACCTCCTTGATGAATCCGGCGGTCAATAGTTTGGCTATCTCTTCGCCGATGGCCCTGCGCTTTTCCTCGTCGAAGCGGCGTAGGCGTTGTTTCACCGGCTTAGAGCCTGGATGGATTTTTAGGGTGTGCTCGGCGACCTCCCTCGGTATGCCTGGCATATCCGAGGGTTTCCACGCAAAGACGTCTCTGTTGTCGTGGAGGAAGTCGACGAGCACGCTTTCCTATTCGGGGGAGAGCGTGGTGCCGATGCGCACCATTTTTCCTTCGGAGCTGCCGGGGTCTATGATGACCTCTTTGGAGCCCTCTGCTGATTTGAACGACCCGGTTACTTTCTCGGCGTCGGGCGCCTCTTCGGTGACCTTTTCCCTGAGGGCGGCGAGTTCCCCGGAGGCGACGATTGCTGTTGCATGGCCGCAGCATTCGACCTCGCATTCGTAGGCCCGCTGGAAGGAGGTGCCGACGGTGATAATCCCGTGGGGTCCCGGCAGCTTTAGTTTGAGGTACGTATAGTTGGGAACGGCCATGAACTTCGCGTAGCATGGTCGTCCTAAGATGGCATGGAAAGTTCCGGGGAACCCTACCACGTCAAAGGTGAGGGTTTCAGTCCTGTAATTGGACCGATCCCCAAAAGTGACGGACAGATCGATCTGCCCGAGTGGTATGGCCTGTTTGCCAGGTACGACGCCATGGAAAGGCGCTCGGATGGGGCGGAGGTTCGTCCGGTCGACACCCATCTCGTCGAGCATTTTGGCGTACATGATGTTGAGGCCGCTGCCCCCGTCCATCAGTACCTTTGTGAGTCGCTTTGGACCGACGATCGGGTCAACAACAAGCGGGTACCTTCCCGGGTGTGGGACGGTATCCGGATGGTCGGTTCGGTCGAAGGTTATGGCGGATTCAGACCACCGGAGGAAGGCCGGAGTGGCCGGTCCGGCTGTATAGACCTCACGGCGCGCGACCTTCTGACGCCGCTTGGAGTCGCTGGCCGTTGATCCTCCGAAGATGATAAGGGCGACGTTCGGCGTTGGGAAGGTTTCGTCCTTCTCCTCATCGTCCGCGGCGGGGCAGGCACCTTCCCCTGCTCCCCTTTGTTGGTGCTCCCGAGTAAGAACTTGCGCATGAGACCGCAGTCTTTGAGCAGGTGTTTCACAGGGAAGGCGTGGTTCTGACACAGCCCCTCGAGCATCTTTTCGAAGTGGTTCGAAGTGCCCTCCGTGGGCTTCCGACTACCCTTGCGGTCGGCGGCGGCTGTGAGCGAATCGTCGCGCCGTTGCTTCTTGTTCTTCTTTTTGGTGGAACGGTTGGAGGCGCCTTCGCCGACGTCCTCGTCCCGCTTGGCCTTGCCGTCGAGGCGATCGAAGATCGCTCCAACTGCCTCCTCCCCTGAGGCATGACTGGTCGCGATGTCCAGGAGTTCCTTGGTTGTTCGCGGGCTCCTGCGTCCTAGTTTGTGAACTAAAGACTCGCAGGTCATCCCCGATATGAAGGCTCCTATCACGTCGGCGTCGGCGACGTTGGGAAGCTCGTTGCACTGCCGTGAGAAGCGCCGGATGTACTCGCGGAGAGTCTTACCGGTCTTCTGACGGCAGTTCTTAAGGTCCCATGGGTTCCCGGGGCGTTTGTATGTGCCCTGAAAATTTCCCACAAAGATTTCCCTCAAATCCGCCCAACTGTGTATGGTGTTGGACGGTAGGTGCTCCAACCATGCTCGTGCCGAATCGGCCAAGAACAGTGGGAGGTTGCGAATAATGAAGTGGCCATCATTTGCGCCACCGGCTTGACAGGCAAGCCGATAGTCTTTGAGCCAGAGCCCGGGGTTAGTTTCACTGGAATATTTAGGAACGTTGGTGGGCGGTCGATACCTTGATGGGAAAGCGGCGTTGAGGATGTGTCGGCCGAAGGCTTGAGGTCCTGGGAGGCCGGGGCTCGAACTCCGGTCCTCGCCGCTGTCGTGGCGTCCGCCACGCCGAGGGTGGTAGTCATGTCTGGCTCCTTCTCTTAAGTCGTTGTAGGCGCGTCTGCGGGCATCGATGGTGCTGCGCGCGTCGCGGTTGTGGCCGAGGCGTTCATGCACCAGGACTGTAGCGTCTTGCCTGCCGCCTGGTGGTGTTTGGTGAACTGACGCATCTTGGGCGGGATGCATCGAGGGCGTGCGCTAGCTGGTGTCGAGCTCGCATCGCCGAGACAACGAGCTCTCTGCCTGTTGTGCCGCCGCACGTTCGAGCAATGTGCGGATTTCTTGGCGGGCCTGGCGATCCTCGGACGTCGCGGCCTCTGGGAGACCGTGAAGTAAGGCCGTCGTGGCGGCGATGTTTTGGCTCGCCCGAGCGAAGTGTGGGAGAGCCCCGTCGTCGGTGAGGATCCTTTGGTGTACAGCCTGGGCAGTGGTGCGTGCGCGCCCACCATCTCCGTGGCGTCTGATCTCCTTATTAACTTTCTTGTATTCTCGGGCAAGTAGTTGCCCGGCTTCAGCGATCTCCTCCCATCGGGCTCTTAGCTGCTCCACCCCCACGTGGGGTGGGGCGGCTGCTCCTCTTTGGGTTGCCCCGGCAGGGTCGAATGCAGGGGTAGTCTCCTCCTCAGAGACGCTTTTGACGTGTCCCTCGGGGGTTTGCGTCACAAAGCATCCCCGGGAAGGACGATGGCTCCCCCCGCTGGAGTCGGAGCTAGAGGATGACTCTGGCTCTTCGGCGAGGAGTTTGTGGAGAGACTCCATGTCGTGTTCAATCACCCCCACGAACTCGTTGTCTGCGGGCGTTAGAACCATGCGTAGTGTCAGAAGATGGCTCACGGTCGCCACGGTGTTGCGGAGACCGAACAGAAGCGCCGTCGGGGCGCTCCGTACGTGTCGTTCCAGAGAGATGTGTCTCTCTCCAGAAGGTCGCGCCATGCTGTCGCTGTTGGCGATGGCGAGGTGATGTTGCTTCTCCCTGGACTTCCATGGTCCATGGGAGACATCGAGCTGACGCCCAAGCCTCTCATGGTAAAGGCCGTTGGAGGGAAGAGATTGGATGGCGGCGTGCGACCATGCCAATTCTCCTCCCCCCGCGACGATGAAATCCAGGCTCCCGAAATGCACGTGTGCGCCTGGGACCCAGCTAATGTCGTGGTTAGCCATCCGTGGCCTGGTTTGGAACGCGCAAAGGCCCCTACCTGGCGCGCCAACTGTCGGTGTTTCGAACAAACACCGGCAAGTAGATTTGTAATTGATGCGCGTTAGGCCCGGATGGTGCGCTAATGGACACAAGGGTTATACTGGTTCGGGCTGAATGTCCCTACGTCCAGTCTATTGCTGCTCGTGTTATTAGCACCGAATGAGGTTCGTAGTAGGGGGTACAAATGGTTGGGAGAGGGAGAGACCCCAAGTCCCTGATGGAGTGATTGGAAGGACGCCAAGAGCTCTGTTGCTGCTTGGCCGTGTGGTGCGTGTGTGTGTGTGCTAACCTGTTTAGAAAATCGATCCATTAGTGGGGAGCCCTACCCTCCCTTTTATAGGCCAAGGGGGAGCAGGGTTTACAGATAAAGGAAAAGAACACTAAGGGCGTAGAAGGTCCTTCGAGGGACCCGGGCCTTCCTTCTTCCCCACGCCTGACCTACCCATCATGGCAGGTCGTGTCAGGAGTTAGGTGACTGTAGATCGTCATGGGCCATGCCATGGCCACTGTTTAGCAAGTGGGTACATCCCATCCCGCCCCTGCGGGCGGCGTGTCGGATAGGATTTGCCGAGCCCCGACCCCGAGGGGGTCGGGAGGCGTGGTGACTGTTGGTTTGCCCTTGGAACGTAGTGGTTGTCGTATGTCTGCGTCGGGTTCTTCGTCCGGAGGCTGAGGGCAGCGCCTACAACACTGTAGGACGGAGAGCAGGCGCCCGCAACACTGTTCAGGCTCTACCACACCCGGAGGGGTCCAAGCGCTCGCCTGGTCACATCCTGACGGTACTTCCCTGCAGAGGTGCAGGGCATGGCGTCTAATGCTGTGGTTGACCCGAACGTCTTGTCCTTCCCTATAATCGTCATCATGAGGATACAGGGCACGGTTCGTCAGGTGAGACGGGGCCAGCCTCTGGATATCGGGCGAGGCGAGATTCGTCATTGGCCGTTTGGATGAGGTAAAAACCTAGTTTTTACCCATCGGGCGAAGCGGAGTCGTCCCCCGGCCGTCGAACGGGGCCGAGCCCAGCCCTCGGGGGTTGAGCGAGGCGGAGCACATCCCCGGGGGGTCGGGTGAAGCCGAGCCCAGCCGTCGGGCGAGGCGGAGTCGCCCTCCAGCCATCGGGCGAGGTGGAGCGGGCCCAAGGGCACATGGGCGCTCGGGCGAGGCGGAACAAGACTTCTGTTTGGTCGGGCAAGAGATGTAACCGTGCTTTCAGGAGTGTTTTCCGTTCGATGGTTCATTGATTCTTCCTCTTTGGGGTACCCCGGTATTAGGTCCCCGACACTAAGGTTGGAACATACGGAAAGGTCACGCTTGATCAAACTCTGCATAGTTGGCATATGCTGGTTCCTTAGGTGTTGGGTCATTGGCGTAGAACTGTGGGTGTGACGCACGAGTCAATCTTATAGAGGCACTCCTTCGAGGTGCTACTTCTGTCTTCTGCAAGTCCAGGGTTATGGATTGCACAACATACAAACTAGTACTCTAGTTAGGTAACAGAATCTCATTTGTATAGCCGCGGTACATCATAACAATTCTTCCATCATCTTTCTTTTTAAGCATATGAGCTTGCCGGAAATATATTCAAAATCAATGTAAAGGCGTGGCTCAGCGATGAATGTATGTAAAGAAGTATGCAAGAGACACATGTTGGTGGCAATTCGAGTGACCAAAGAGGTACACTCAACATCACCAACAAGAGTGAAAACTTCTAACCATTGATTCATCATAAATTTTACAGGAGAAACTTTTCTTCTTTTGACCATGGCATACATCAATTTTAATTCATCTATTCTCACGGTACATGTGTCAGACCTAGGAAACATTGTCATCCCTAACCATTTATGCATGAAGCGCAAGGTTGGGTTATGAATATCATTGGTTCGGGGACGAAAGAAATCAATTTTCCTAGAAATTTCCCTCCAAAATTTTACTCTATCAAAGTCTTTTGCAGCGGAGTCTACATCTACGACACACTGTGCATCAAATCCTAGGAGAAGACTTAAATCCTTCTAGGGAGAAGAATACTCCTTCCCAAAGAATCTAAATTCTACCCCTGTATCTATGATTTTTAGGGTGCACAAGAATTCCATAGTCAAAAGTTTGGTCCCGGCCTCCGAAACATCCCAAAAATTTTCCCATCCTACGACATGAAATATTAAATCAAATTCATCATCCATACATGTTGCTTGAAGTAGTTGAGGATCATACATGTTCGTGAGTGAGAATGTTCATGGCTTCAGTTGTTGGAAGTTCTCCCTTTCTTGGCGAGATGACCAACGGAGGTCCTTCTCTTCCATTAGGGTGTTATGCTATTGAGCAGGGGTCGCAGCGGCTCCAATGGACGGTTCATCTACTTGCATGTCAGATCCTGCTCTGGAAGACTACTCCTAGTGTTGCGGAAAGATGACGACCAGGCAAGCATGTTCTTGACGCTCTTCCATATCCTGCAAAATATCAACAAGAAAAAACAAAACTCATGGAACAAATTAGAATAAAAGGGTTAGCTGTCAGCCATCCACAGGTTAGTCGTTCTTGGAGATTAGAAATATTTCTTTTGATAGAATTTTAGCAGGATCTCTATCTTATATTTTTGGATTTTCTACTTTCTACAAGCACTTCTAAACTTGGGATTTTCTAAACACCAGAGGAAATTTTGAAACTTGGAAGCTAATGGCTGGAAATGTGTTGAGCTTGAGGTAGAGAGCAGCTAGGAGCTTCATATTTATAGGGGGGGAGGAGACAGCAGGCCGACCGGCCTAGTGGTGGGGCCAGCCGGCCCCACTCTGGGCCCACATGGCCTCATCTTCCACCAGGTGATGCTTTGCTTCGAAGCTAAGCAATATCTTTGCTCTTTATGTGGATATGATCTGGTGCATGGAGGTGGTTGATGGTGGGTCCTAGGTGTCTCCTGTGGGTCCCAATTTCCTATATTTCCTCTGTATACAAATGTATATATGTGCTTTGCAGAAAGTATTCTATGATGCAATGAAATATTACTAGATGTACGCATGACATTTTTATTATATTTTTTATATGCCACCACGGTGAATATCCCTGTGGGTTTTTACACACCATATAATTATTCACATGGGGCTTATGATTTTTAATGTAGTAATAAACTTTGTATTTTCTCTTTTTTTATATGCAATGCAAATGCAGAAAAGTAAATATGCTAAAGGAAAAATAAATCTTGCAATTTCGAAAAGTAAATATGGATAACTACCGATTTTACCTCCTGGCGAGGGTTCGGTGTTTAAAGTCCATCGAACTAGACTTCTCCCATTTCCGCCTTGGAACATTGCTCTTGTCTTGGTTTGAAGGCGAATCGCTCCTCTTTCCCGTTGATACGGAACCGGATTTCTCCAGCCCCAACATCAATTTGTGCGTTTGTGGTGCTAAAAAAGGGCCTCCCAAGAATGAGGGGCGTCTTTGTGTTTTCCTACATGTCAAGCACCACAAAGTCAACTAGTACAAAGAAATTTGTTATTCTTACCGGGATATTTTTGGCGATTCCTGTAGGGTAGCGAACCGATTGGTCGGCTAGCTGTAGGCACATTGGTGTCAGCGAGAGCGTTGTGTAGTTGAGTTTGTCGAAGACGGCTTTGGGCATGACACTTACGCTGGCACCAAGGTCACATAGTGCCTGATCAAAGTTTAGCTTTCCAATTGAGCAATCAATAGTGGGGCATCCTGTATCCTTCTTCTTTATGGGTGATATGTTTAGGATGGCCGCACTGCATTCTTCTATTAGCTTGACCACTTCGGTTGTGGGCAAAGGTCTCTTGTTGTTCAGAATGTCTCTGAGATACTTTGCATAGGTGGGTACCTGTATGGCATCTAGCAGAGGTTTGTTGATATATAACTTTTGAATTACTTCCACAAACTTACCAAACTGCTCATCCACCTTGGAATTTCGCTTTCTGCGCGGAAACAGTAGGAAGTTGGTGTCATGAAAATCATGTTGCATCTCTTGTACCTGTGGCTTAACTTCCTCAACTTTGTTATTTCTCTTTTCTTCTTGCGTTGTTGGTGCCTTAGCTGTCTTGGTTGGGTATGGAGGATCATGAGTAGACTTACCACCTCATGTGGTTATGGCATTAACCTTTTCAGGGTTAGTGGCAAAAGGCAAAGCAGCGGGCAGCTGAGCTATTTGTGATTCTAACTTTTTATTATAGCTTAGCTATTCCTTTATAGCAGAAGAGAAACTATCCATTTTAGTATTTATATTTTCTAAAACCTTATCATTAGAAGCAAGCCTTTTAGAAATGTTCTCATTAGTCCTAACTTGTTCTAAGATCAAATCTTTCAAGGATGGTTCATTAGGATTGAAAGAATTATAATAGTTACCTGGGTACTTACCTTGGTAATTTGACCATTGTTGTTGGTCCCATCCTCATCCTTGATGATCAGATTGGTTGATGATTAAGTTCACCTTCCTTTGTGTTTCGAGGTAGCTATTTCCTGAGTGCCCAATGTTTCCACATACTTTGCATATGATTTGTGAATTATAAGCTTCTTAGAGAGCCTATCGATCTTCCTTGTACTTGGCTCGTTGTTCGAGCCAATTTAGCAACAGGCTCATTTTGGCAGATAGTACACACACCTCCTCTCTGACTTCTTCGCTCTTCTTGCAATATTGAATGTTGTCCTTAGACTAGCCTTGGTTAGAGGCTATCTTCTCCATGAGAGCTTTGGCATCATTGATGGTGACTGACATAAATGCTCCTCCAGCAGCAGCATTGAGCTGTTCATGCGCCTTCTTAGTTAATCTATGATAAAATCCTTACATGAGCAACCAATCCTCCATCCCATGATGAGGACATTCTAAAATATATTCTTGAAAATGCTCCCATGCCTCTAGAATGGTTTCATCTTTCTGTTGCTGAAAGTTGAAGATTCTTCCTCGTAGGGCATTGGTTTTACCCATAGGGAAGAATTTTGCTAGAAAGGCGTTCGAACATCTTGCCCATGTGTTTATGTTATCTTTGTTGGCGAAGAACCACTGCTTTGCCTTTAACAAAAGAGAAAATGGAAATAGGCGGAGTAGTATGATGTCGTTGGGCGACGTCCTTGATAGTGACTGTGCTACTAATCTCTAGGAAATTCTAAAGATGAGTACTAGCATCTTCATGTGCCTTTCCGCTGAATGGGCTAGCTTGCACCATATTGATGAGGCTTGGCTTGAGTTCAAACTCAATGTTCCCAATGTTGAGTGTTGGTCCAGTGCGAATGTTTTCACCACTTGGAGCAGAGAATTCGCGTAACGTTTCATTGTCCATGACCTCAAATGGTGGTGTTGCACAACCTCTTGATTGATTTGATTCTTCAATGATTTCCAATGGGAATTGTTGGTGAATCAAAATCAATGTTGTAATACCTTGTATAAGAAATGAACAGATAAAAACAAGGGTAAGCCTGCTTAAAGCAGTGGTGCATAGTTATGATATCATCAATAAGTATTATTTGATCAATTCTTTTTTAGCCTTATGTCCTCCCCGGCAACGGCCCCAGAAATGCTTGTTGGTATTTTTTAACGTCTCTACTAAAGATAGCAATGACGCTATAAATACTTGTGGTATTGTATTGTGACTTAGAAAGAAATAGAATTCTGCAAGCGCACAGATATACCATTATAGCATTTCACCGGGAGTATTCCAGGTATCGTTATTTATATTTTTACCACTGGGAGGAACAATGGCTAATGAGATATTGATAAATATGTATACTTATGATGGAATCATTAACTAAGCACATACTCTAAATAGGGGTAAGCCAAATGATATATATATATATATATATATATATGATAAGTGTATGACAATGATAATGATCTAGAGATAGAAATAGATACTCACTAATGTAGCATAGCTAGACTAAGTAAGAAAACAAGAGAGAAAGATTCCTAAGTCATTCCTATTCATCAAGTCTATGTACAAAGGCATATATATTCTCCTCTATAGCACAATTAACTCTTCATCATCTATGCATAAGGGACATTACTTAAGAAGAGCAAGAACAGAGCTTGACTACTTCCGTCGCAACTGGGTCCTACTTGGCCTACAGACGGGAGGTGGACTACAAAGGACTCAATGAGGCTATCACCCCCGCGATGTACCACATGATCCGGAACATAGGGTGCATCCGTAGGTAAATAACGTATAAGCACCATGCTTACACAATGTCGACCACTTAACCCACTCAAGTACTGAGCTAAGCGCTTTGTGGTCCTATGCATAAACTCATAGCTAACAATGACTATATCAAGCATAATACCAAAGTAAACTAAGAACATGATAGATAGGAACATAATATGGACTAAGAATAAAGTCATGAACAAGATATGAAATATAAAAGGATACTATAATAGAACCATCCAATTTATAAGAGCACAAGTACAATAGCAATCGCTGGGGCGATCAAACCGTCATACTTGAGCCCATATAAACCCGGTAGTCCGATGAAATCATGAGGGATCTCAAACAAACCAACATACAAACCAAGATCATACATGATTCAACATAACCAGTCACATGTTATATCACAATTCACAAATTTTCTCACATACATCAGAGTTCACATAGTTATTACAAACCAAGTTTAAATAGTGGAAGCAAAGTAGTTTAACATCAACATCACACTTAGTTCAAATACATGCCAGTGCTACGGTCATTCCAGCAAAAGCAAAACATAGGGGATTACTCAGGAGTACCATGCCCCATGGTTTAGTCCTCATCCACGGCAGGATGAAGGCAGTTCTTACAGTACCCATGGTACATCATGTCATCTGCAACAAGAGGGAATAAACCCTGAGTACGAGAATGTACTCAGCTAGACTTATCCGTCATAAACCAGAAATAATATGACACCAACATACAAACCAACGAGAAGTTACTCTACCTTGCCGCTGCTCAGTCAAGTTCTCACTATCCGGGAGAGATGGTGATTCGAATTGATTCCTACCCAGCTGGGGAATTATTCCTAACACAAACCCATACTTCCCCCGTTGGGGTCACATCGGGTCACCTTTGGTACAACTCAGGAACCAACTTCACGGGTCCGACCAGCACCGCACCCTTAGAGATTCTACCAATCTGTCAGGAAGATCAGGACTCGAAACCGCCCTTGGACTTACGCCATTGGCTCTCCACATATCCTTACTGCCTCTAGTGTGTGCACTTTCACTTACTGGGGCTCGGCCTGGATTGAGCTACTCGGCTTCACGATCGGAACGACTTATCCGACTAACTAAGTGCTAGGCATGCATTCAATATGACATGAAGACGTACAACGAATCGGTCCTTCACCGACATAGACAGGGATAAATAGGCACCAAGACCTCCATGCCTTGTGCTTCTCTATCACAATCCCACCCGGTCTCCTCTTTATTCATCAATACATGGTTATTTCCACGATAGCAATTATAGCCAACAGTGATCAGTTATCTACCTATATGTTTCAGGTGATAGGAAATCACCTAGCTTCTACCGGACTAAGCAAGGCTAAGCATATATTCGATCCTAGACCTACCAAGGATTCAAGATATATTTATCTGGACAAAGATAGTATATGCAGCAAGTGGTTTCAATCAACTCTTATAACCTAATGACTCAAACATAAAGGACGCAAGTGATAATTGTAAAAACATAGGAAGCTTATAATGCTCCGGGGCTTGCCTTTCAAGAACAAAGAAGGTTGATGGTTAGGACACTCAGGGAGATCTTCTACATTGACTCCTTCTGCCTGAACTTCCTGCTCCTGGGCTTCCTGCTACTCCTCCTGCTGCTCGGATTCGAACTCGAGAAGCGTCACTTCTTCCGGGGAACCTATTGCATGCATATGCACAAATAAGTTCCATGAATGCATAAGAGATGAGATGATATGATAACTTGTGCATGCATGAGCATAGTTATCTGCAAGGTGTATGATAAGTTTAACACTCGTTGACCAAGTGGATATATAACTTTCTGCTAGTTGATTTTTACTGAGTAGGTGCATATCTCTCCTATAATACAAGAAACATATACTCACCAAGTTCTAGCAACCTAAGGTAAAGTTGTTCATCATCAGTAAGAGGCCTCGAACCTGCAACTAACAACTAATCTCAATTAGCCTAAACATCTACACAAGCATCACATAAGACAAACAACTATAATTGACTTAGTCATTTCTTGCTGTAAACAGCAGCTACGTAATTTGGTTATATCTGGAGTTCTACTCAACCAAGTACTATGACATTGGACTTTATGGAAATTTTATAAAACTTCCTACAACTTTCATTTAAACACCAAAGGGTGATTCAACCACTATCCTAGTCAAAATAGGTAAACTTCCCAGATCTGTCCTTAAATTTGCAGAGAATAAGCATTTCTGGAGACCAACTTTTAACAGCTATAACTCTCAAACCATTTAGCCTATTGCAATACAAATTTGACAGAAGTAATATAAGTAAGTTATCTACAACTTTGTTATTGACAATATTCACAGCAAACATCGTTTTAATCATGCAATTTACTTCCCAACCGAAACTGTCCAAACAGTCACCAAAATTAAATTATAGAGCAATTAATATTTCACTTCATACAAGCAATCAAATTTGGGCATAACCAATGGTACCAACAGTTCCTAGGCATCATACACACTCTATAAAACATGATGGTCAATCTCAAATAATTTATTTAAATGCATTTATTAATTTATTTAGACACTAAGGTGAAATAAGGAAAATATAATAAAGTTCCACCATCAATTCTGATAAAATTACAGTAGCCTACATATGCTCCCAGAAGTCTACTGTACAAATTTCATGCCATTTGGATAAATATAGCCATCTCTACAAAAATGACAAGTTGCATAGGCTTATTCTAGCAAAAATAGTTTAGCCTAGTGAAAAGTGCCAAACAATAGATTTCATATTTTTCTTACATGAATGCTAGTACCATAACACTGTGTAAAAATTTGCATGATCATTGGTTATGTATTTTTACCTCATTTATTTTCACTAGAAACTAGCAATTATTTAAGATTAAATAGGAAGACCATATTTCAAGCATGATTACTGTAGGTTTAGTATTTTTCTTAGCTAGAGCATGTCAACACAAGATCAGCAAAATTGGAATCACATTTTTATCACTTTCCTAGCTCAAGTTATTCATTTTACAAGATTGAAAACATTCAAAAAGCATTTATCTAGATCCATTTTATTCTCCTAGAAAAATACCAGAAATAGCGCATTTCATATTTTTATCAAATACTACACATCATGAGGAATCCAACAAAATTTGGTTCACTCAATTGGGACACTCCTAGCTCTAGATATGAATTTTTGAAGTTGGTATTCAAATCTAAGAAAAAAATAAGAAAATCAAAATCAACACTCAGACTGACAGATGGGGCCGCGGTCAATGGGACCCACCCCTCAGTGAACCATAACAGAGGCGGAGTTTGACCAGCCACTGCTCGTCGCCGGCGAGGTCATTGGCGGTGGGGTCACCACCGATGTCTTCGCCTCGACTTCCAATATCGATGGGTGTACTTGGTTGGCTCAGAGGCTCGCCGGAGTAGGCTCGACGACGGCCATGGCAGACGACGGAGCTGCACGGCAGCGCTCTGATGAGCTTCGGCCACGGTAAGCTCAGGCGAGGATTGCTACATCTATGTGGTGACCTTGCAAAGCTAAAGGATGCAGGTTTGGGTTCGGGTGGCACCGGTGAGCTCT
This sequence comes from Miscanthus lutarioriparius, assembly GCA_904845875.1. Classification (NCBI taxonomy): domain Eukaryota; kingdom Viridiplantae; phylum Streptophyta; class Magnoliopsida; order Poales; family Poaceae; genus Miscanthus; species Miscanthus lutarioriparius. The sequence continues at coordinate 94,677 of CAJGYO010000857.1, read as the reverse complement.
GACCGCGTGCATGCCGCTGCCGCGGCGCACAGAGCACGGTGGTGCTCTCGGTGTTTCGGCTAGACGGCGGCGAGAGGCGGGTCTCCATCATGCCACCTGCTAGATCTATGGTTACTCAACCTAAGGCACACGATAGAGGATGGAGGCGATGGGTCAGCTCGGCAATGGCGAGCTTGCATGTCACGGCGGCCATGGTAGCCGCGGCGGGAGCGGTGGTGCGTTCCGGCGCAACCCGACGGTAGCATCTAAAAAGGATGGTGGTTTAAGATCCTAGGACCTACTATGAATACTAGAGGAGGGAGAGAAGCAGCGGAGGTGCATGCGTTGCGGCTGGCCACGATGAGGTCGCGCTCGACGGTGCACCGCGGCCATGGCGGGCACGGCGACTCAGATTATGGCCTCACCTAGACTCGAGCGGTCGAATTGGTGGTTCGAGGTGGTAGAGCGGAGCAAGGCAATGCTATTGGCACGAGCAATTGGACACTGGAGCGGCGATGGCTGCGCGTGAGCCTGGTGAACTCACAACGGCGATGGCGATGGTGGCGTTACTACAGGCGGGCGAGGGCGAGAGAGTGGAAACTGAGTGGAGCAGCGATGTCGCCTCACCCTTAATTGCACTACTGCCCGACCAGCTCGGCCATCGCTGGCATACAGCCACCACATGGCGGCCACGGCCTAGCACGGTCGGCCACTGACGGTGCGTAGCGCTTGGTTCAATACCAGCATCAGGCCATCTGGCAGCGCCATTTCATCATCATATATCTACTAATCCGCAGCGAGTTAGTAAAAACTCCATTACTAAAAGTTGTAGAGCTACATGTAAAATCCAACTTTGCTTTAGGGAGTAACATCTAATTCGTCATGGTTTTCAAATTGCAAAGCTTCAAAGTAGGTCACTTGAAAACTGAAAACCGGTTTATGACTTAGAGAAAATTCTAAGTGTGAAAATAGTACTTTGTTGATTCTTGTGAGCCCTATTTGACCATGTTAGGCACTAAATTAGCTCTTGACCCAAAAATAAAAGTTGTTACTCTAGTCAAGTACTACAACTTTCCTTAAGGGTGCACAGCCATGCAAACACTCTATGCTATAGTTCAACTTAGGTCAAACATACAACTTGAAAATGGTAACTTACACTATAACCATGACTTAGAGGCCAATCTGGTCCAAGTCATGAATACCAAAGTTGTTCCATATGACATTCTAAACATGTTTAAGGTACCCCTAAGGTCCCACAAACATTTCATACATTGGGCACACATAATGGCAAGCATATACATGCATATAGCTATCATCACATGTACAAAAGTAAGGTGATTGAGATGAACTTCATATGCTTATGCTCAAATATGAATGAATGATGCTTAGGCTCATGCAATGCAAGTGCAAAAGTGCAAGCCTAACACCTAGGGTGTTATAGCCCCTCCCCCTTATAGAAATCTCGCCCCGAGATTCGAAAGACCTACCATTTTTCATAAAAGGAGGGATAAACTTCACGTAAATAATCTTTCCTTTCCCACGTAGCATCTTACTCACTATAATTATTCCACATCACTTTGTGAAACTTGATCACATGGTTTGGAGTTACTCTATCCTTGCTATCTATAATTTGCACCGGCTTCTCTTCATAGGCTAGATCCGATTCTAACTTGATATCACTGACCTCCCCTCTTTCATTTGGAACACGTAAACATTTCTTTAATTGGGATACATGAAAAACGTTGAAGATAGCCCTCATTTCTAGAGGTAACTAAATCTTGTAGGTTACTCTTCCACTTTTCTCAATGATTGGATATGGACCTACATATCTAGGTGCAAGCTTTCTTTTTACCCCAAACCGTTGTACCCTTTTCATTGGTGACACTTTCAGGTATACATAATCACATACTTCAAATGCAATAGGTCTTCTTCTCTTGTCCGCATAACTCTTCTGCGTTGATTGAGTGGCTTCTATATGTTTTTGAATTATATGCACTTGCTCTTCAGCCTCTTTGACAAAATCAATACCATAGTATCTCCTTTCTCCGGGTTTAACCCAATTTAAAGGAGTTCTACATTTACAGCCATACAAAGCTTCAAAAGAAGCCATCTTAATACTCTCTTGATAACTACTGTTGTAGGAAAACTCAGCTAAAGGTAACCATTTTTCCCATAAACCTTTTGAAGAGATGACACAAGCTCTCAACATGTCTTCCAATATTTGATTTACATGTTTAGTTTGCCCGCTGACTAAGTTGGTGCCTAACATCTTGTGCAAATGTTCCCAAAATCGAGCAGTGAACTGAGGCCCTCTATCAGACATAATAGTTCTTGGCATGCCATGTAGACGTACTATGTGGGATATATACAACTCGGCATACTCATGCGGTCGGTAGTTGGTTCTAACTGGAATGAAATACACAGACTTAGTTAGGCGATCCACAATAACCCTTATGGAATCATAATTCTTATGAGTAGGTGGAAGTCCAACACTAAATCCATGCTAACTTCTTTCCACTTCCAACCTAGAACGGACAGTGGTTGAAGTAGTCTAGCAGGTTTCAAATGAACAACCTTAACTCGGCAACAATTATCACATTTAGCAACATAAGCTGCAATCTCCTTCTTCATTTTGGTCCACCAAAAACGGTTCTTCAAGTCTTGATACATTTTGCTACTACCCGAATGAATGGATAGTTTAGAAGAGTGAGCCTCTCCTAAGATCTGGTTTCTAAGTTCCTTATCCTTTGGCACTACTAGTCTATCTTTAAACCATAGAATACCGTTCTCATCTATCCTGAAATGCTTAGTCTCTTCCTCTTTCATCTTTCTTTTGATGTGGAACACACCTAGATCGGTCTTCTAAAGTTTGATGATCTTGCTCTCGAGAGAACAACTGATCATAATATTGTGCAGCACAGTAGGATGTAACAAATTGAAGCCATCTTCTAACAGGGAATTGCAATGAGACTTTCTGCTCAAAGCGTCTGCAACAACATTCGCTTTGCCAGGATGATAATGTACTTCTAAATTATAATCTTTGATCAGTTCTAGCCATCTTTTCTGTCTCATATTTAGTTCAGGTTGAGTGAAGATATACTTAAGACTCTTATGATCTGTGTAGATATGACACACATTGCCAAGCAAATAGTGTCTCCAAATCTTCAATGCAAGGACAACCACTGCTAATTCCAAGTCATGAGTTGGGCAATTGACTTCATGCTTCTTTAGCTGACGTGAGGCATAAGCAATGACTTGGCCTTCCTACATAAGAACACATCCCAAACTGATATCCGATGCATCACAAAACACATCAAAAGCTTTCTCAATATCAGGTTGTGCCAAAATAGGAGCTGAAGTCAACAAAGTCCGTAAAGTGTGAAAAGCAGCTTCACACTATGGAGTCCATACAAACTTCTCATCTTTCTGAAGCAATCTTGTCATTGGCTCGACAATTTTGGAGAAGTTCGGAATGAACCGACGGTAGTAACCTGCTAAACCAAGAAAACTCCAAACTTCGTGAACTGAAGTCAGGGCCTTCCAATCTATGACTTCTTGCACCTTACAGGGGTCTACGGAGATCCCATTTTCTAACAGCACGTGCCCTAGAAAAGGTACCTTTCGAAGCCAAAACTCACACTTGCTAAACTTAGCATACAACTTATGTTCTCTTAGTTTAGTTAGCACAATTCTCAGGCGTTCTGCGTGATCCTCCTCGTTTTCTGAATAGATCAGAATGTCATCGATGAACACAACCATGAACTTATCCAGTTCGGGCATGAACACCGAATTCATTAGATACATAAAGTATGCAGGAGCATTTGTTAGCCCAAAGGACATGACCAAATACTCATACAAGCCATACCTAGTGGAAAAAGTAGTTTTAGGTATGTCTTCTGGTCTGATTTTAATATGATGGTAACCAGATCTCAAATCCATCTTGGAGAACACCTTTGCCCTTGACAATTGATCGAACAAGATATCTATTCAAGGCAAAGGATACTTGTTCTTGACCGTTATGGTATTAAGTGTTTGGTAGTCCACACACATCCGCAAGGATTTGTCTTTCTTCTTCACAGATAAGGCAGGACAACCCCATGGAGATGAGCTAGGTCGAATGAGACCTTTCTCTAAAAGCCCCTATAATTGAACCTTAAGCTCGGCTAGCTCATTCGGTGGCATTCTATATGGCCTCCAAGAGATGGGTGCTGTATCCGGCAATAACTCAATCTTAAACTCTACATCCTAGTCGGGTGGCAACCTGGGCAATTCATCTGGAAACACATCCAAAAACTCACATACCACTAGAATATCAAGGAGGGTTGTGGTCTAAATAGCACCGGCGACGTTTTGGAGATCAAGGTTTCTAGGAAGTGGCACTAAGAAAGCATCGTTACTTTAGGGTTCTCTCAACATGATGGTTCTAGTCGAAGTGTCAATGAGAACTCCATGGCCACTCATCCATTTCATGCCCAAGATTACATCTATCCCCAACCCTAGCAATACTATAAGATCTGAGGTATACTCTCGGTTGCTTATTGAGATGCGCACATCTCTGACTATCTGGTTGGTAGAGATATTATTTCCGGCTGCACTTATGCAATAACCACCTTTATCTATAGTAAATACCCTTTGATCATGCTTGGATGCAAATATTTGACTCATAAATGAATGTGAAGCTCCAGAATCAAATAAAACAACTGCGGGGTGTTGGTTCACAAGAAACGTACCCGCAGTAACAACTTCACCTGAAGGGATCTCTTCTAGGGTGGTATAGTACACATGTCCCTGACGTGCATTTGGATTACCCTGCTTCTGGTTCTTCTTCTTCTTGGGATAGGGGCAATTCCTTGACTAATGGCCAGTCTTGTTGCAGTTCTAGCATGGCATACTGCTAGGTGGAATGTTGGAGCTTCCTTGTCCTGTGCTACCCTTTGGTAGGGCAACAAAAAAGGCCTTGCGATACACTTTCTGGGCCTGACTGGTCTGCACCTTATTCTGAGGTGGCCTATACTTTGGAGCGGGTGGGCGAAACTGAGGTCTCACAGCAATAGGAGCTTTTGGCTGAGATGCACCTACTTCATAAGCTCTCTTATGACTCTTAGATACTGAATAGATGTTGTTCTAATTATCTTGAGTTAGAGCATCACTAACAAACTCATTGAAAGTGGCATATTTGCTGTTAGCTAGGGTCTTCATCAGCTTTGGACTAAGCCCCCTCTTGAAATTAGCAATCTTCTTTGCATCAGTATCCACAAACTCTATGGCATACCTAGACAAATTGTTAAAGGCATGTAGATACTCAGTCAAGCTCTTGGTACCCTACGTTAGCCTCATGAATTATGTATGGTTCATACTCATAAGACCTGGGGAAATATAATGTCCCCTAAATGCAGCCTTAAACTGGTTCCAGGTAATTTGAGCATCCTCAGGCAAAGTGGATCGATGATGACTCCACCAAATGCCTACAGGCCCCTGCAGCTGGTGTGACGCATATTCTGTCTTTAGGTGTTCGGTGAGCCTTAAGAGACAGAACTTCTGCTCAATTGTATTCAGTCATTCATCTGCCTACAATGGCTCCTCTGCTTCCTTAAAAATAGAGGCTTGGTGTCAAGAAAGTCCTTAAAAGTGTTGAACTGGTTAGGTTCAGGTCCTTGGTGTTGGTCCCTTCCTCGTCCATTGCCAGCATTCTGTGCGAGACCGCGCAGCACTTCCCCCATGGAACGTTGGGTCTCCATGAGTTGGGCCATCATCTCTGCTAGCGTAGGATGCGGTGGTGGTGGGAGGTCCTCATTGCCATTGTCATGGGCACCACTACCACCCACATCATCTCCATTAGCTCCCCTACGAGTGCGCGTCATCTGCAGATTTGCAACCACAAGTAATTATTGATGATGCCAGAAAAATTATATAATTATGCCAAACTGAATTTACTAGAGAGAATATAAATTCATACAATAAAACAGAGTCACAATAATTCATTTCCACAACCATACATCACCAATTATATTACTTAACGCCATTCGTAATGCATTCCGTATATACCAAATTGCTTGCCAACACAACGGGCATTCATCAAAAGTGCAACCACAACATGGATTACATGCAAGGTTTCAAGAGTACATCAAAGGGTACACCATGAGATCGAACTAAATTATGAGTTCATTACATAAATGATCGAAGATAGAGAGCTAACGCATCTAGCTAGATACTATAGCTAAGCTATTCCTCGGGGTGGTCACTGTCGATGTCGGACACACCATCACCGTGGTCGTCCTCAAAAGGCTCGATCTCCTCATCTTTAGGCTCATGCTCGACGTCCACCTCCATGCCATCATCCTCAGCAATCAACACATTGGGATCTTCTTCCACCGCTGGAGCTAGAGGAAGAATTGGGTTCACCAAGTTGTTGAGACGATGAACATCTAGATGTAGCTCCTCAATCTGGCGTATGAGTTCCTACTCTCTTCAATCAAACTCCGTTGCTTGCCTAGCAGCCTAAAACACGGTCTAGATTCTAGCTGCCTCCCTAGTTTCAGCAAGGCGAATGACCTCGTCCCTCTTGGTACGGACGCCCTGTAACTCAGCCCTAGCTGCATCTCTTTCTACAACCGCATTCACCAACTAAGCCCAGCAAGCTTCTAAAGTTGTAATAGCATTATTAGTTTCCCACTAAGCCTCTTTAGCTGCCTTTTGATGCCTATGCACACGCCATCGTAGCTGGCGTTGTGCGGCCTGTGCTCGCTGGAGCTCTAGCATGCAGCTGACGTAGCTATCTTGGCGGGAGTAGAACATCTTCAGGATGGTGAACATAGCGCTCATAGCAGCACTAGAGCTCTCTGCTCGCTCATCACAATCTCTTACCAATGCATTGTCTCCCGGCTGCATCCAAGCGGTCACCGATGGATCCACCCGGGGAAAGGTTCTGGCTGGACCGTTGACAAGCTCATCACCAAACTCCTAACAAATCTCACTCAGTGCCTCCAAAGCTACCACTTGGGCACCTTCCCAAGGAGACTACCCATCTGACTCAATACTCCAACCCTATCACTGTGGATTGTCTGCACGGTCCGGAATGGTCATCCGCACATCATACCACGGCTGCCCCTTAGCTGCCACTTCCCTCTAGAAGTAGCGGGGTGGCTCAGCGTACCCAACTGAGTTTAGTACCCTCCACAGCAAGGTAGGAGTGCCAAACACAGCCAGGAACATGTCACTGTGAGGCGGGGCTCCTGGTGCTACCATCTGTAGCAAATTGTGCAACTCTTGTGAGAGGATATCATACGTGAGAAGAAATTTAATGAATGGAGTAAGCAATTATAAGTAAGAGAGGAATGCAACAATGTAAGTGCATGAGTGAACATGATGCATGCACGTTCTGTACGTCCTCATGAATCTTAGGGAAAATTTAAAATTCTAGCGACATACACGGTGGCATACATACGTTCTTTCAATATACGTAACTAATCGGGCTACACGTTTCGCTGTTAGTGTACCTGCACAAGAATTTCATTTCAGCCTAACCCAACACTTATATATTTAAAAATATAAATCTGGGCTCTAGGTTGCAACTAAATACCTCCATATATGTATACCCATACATATACTTCTGTATCAAAGCTACCCGATGATAATTTATTACCCACAATTAAATACGCACCATACACACATGCAAGCATGCATATACAGCCGTATCAAAGTTAGCTCTCCCCGACCGCACGCTCACATCTTGTGGTCATGCCACTTATCAACTTACCTTCTTACCTTGGCGTAGAGGCATTCGATCCATACATTACCACTCAAGTGAATGGCATCCATACAATAGCACGCCGTATGGACGACGAAAGTAAAAACCCCCATGTTAGTACTTAATTAGCCACCTGATAGTCCTTAACTGGGCATAAAGGATATGACCACTGGCATACTCTAAATTTAAAAATTCAATTTTTTTAACACACCTATATATAGCTATAAGTTGTCAAACTGATTTTATAAAGAAAAAACCTTTGTTTTAAATACCCATATGACCAGTTTAGTGTTGAACCTTGCTCCGTTGCTAGCTATAATAGAACCATCCAATTTATAAGAGCACAAGTACAACAGCAATCACCGGGGCGATCAAACCGTCATACTTGAGCCCATATAAACCCGGTAGTCCGATGAAATCACGAGGGATCTCAAACAAACCAACATACAAACCAAGAGCGTATATGATCAACATAACCAGTCACATATTACATCACAATTCACAAATAGTTCACAAATTTTCTCACATACATTGGAGTTCACATAGTTATTACATACCAAGTTTAAATAGCGGAAGCAAAGTAGTTTGACATCAACATCACACTTAGTTCAAATACATGCCAGTGCTACGGTCATTCCAGCAAAAGCAAAACAGAGGGGATAACTCAGGAGTACCATGCCCCATGGTTTAGTCCTCATCCATGGTAGGATGAAGGCAGTTATTACAGTATCCATGGTACATCATGTCATCTACAACAAGAGAGAATAAACCCTAAGTACGAGAATATACTTAGCTAGACTTACCCGTCATAAACTAGAAATAATATGACACCAAGGAGTATGCAAGGCTTTATCGGTGGAGTTAGCTTGACAACATTTTGCATAAAAGCTTAAGTAACATAACTTGAAGGTTTAATATCTCTAGCATCAATTTGGATACCTATTCAATTAAGCATCTCTAGATTAGCACCAAAACTAGAGCAATCACTTGATTAAGCTAACAAGCATTAGTAACCATATCCGGTATAAGAATAATTTGAGCATCATCATAACCAACAAGTTTCCATTAAGTTACTCTATGTTGCTGCTGCTCAGTTAAGTTCTCACTATCCGGGAGAGACGGCGATTCAAATCGATTCCTACCCAGCTGGAGAATTATTCCTCACACAAACCCATACTTCCCTCGTCGGGGTCGCATCGGGTCACCTTTAGTACAACTCAGGAACCAATTTTGTAGGTCCGATCAGCGCCTCACCCTCAGAGATTCTACCAATCTGCCAGGAAGATCGAGACTCGAACCCGCCCTTGGACTTATGCCATTGGCTCTCTGCACATCCTTACTGCCTCTAGTGTGCGCACTTTCACTTACCGGGCCCAGCCTGAATTGAGCTACTCGGCTTTGCGGTCGGAACAACTTATCCGGCCAACTAAGTGCTAGGCATGCGTTCAACATGTCATGAGGACGTTCAACGAATCGGTCCTTAACTGATACAGATGAGGATAAATAGGCACCAAGACCTCCATGCCTTGTGCTTCTCTATCACAATCTCGCTCGGTCTCCTCTTTATTCATCAACACATGGTTATTTCTACGATAGCAATTATAGTCAACAGTGATCAGTTATCTACCTATATGTTTCAGGTGATAGGAAATCACCTAGCTTCTACCGGACTAAGCAAGGCTAAGTATATATTCGATCCTGGACCTACCAAGGATTCAAGATATATTTATCTGGATAAAGATATTATATGCAACAAGTGGTTTCTATAAACTCTTATAACCTAATGCATCAAACATAAAGGACGTAAGTGATAATTGTAAAAACATAGGAGGCTTATAATGCTCTGGGGCTTGCCTTTCAAGAATGAAGAAGGTTGATGATCAGGACACTCAGGGAGATATTCTATGTTGACTCCTCCTTCCGCCTGCACTTCCTGCTCCTGGGCATGAATGAGTACCATGAATGCATAAGAGATGAGATGATATGATAACTTGTGCATGCACGAGCATAGTTATCGACAAGGTGTATGATAAGTTTAACACTCGTTGACCAAGTAGACGTATAACTTTCTGCTTGTTGATTTTTACTGAGGACGTGCATATCTCTCCTATAATACAAGAAACATACACTCACCAAGTTTTAGCAACCTAAGGTAAAGTTGTTCATCATCAGTAAGAGGCCTAGAACCTACAGCTAACAACTAATATCAATTAGCCCAAACATCTACACAAGCATCACATAAGACAAACAACTATAATTGACTTAGTCATTTCCTGCTATAAATAGTAGCTACGTAATTTGGTTATATCCGGAGTTTTGCTCAACCAAATACTATGATCTTGGACTTTCTGGAAATCTTATAAAACATCCTACAACTTTCATTTAATCACCAAAGGGTGATTCAACCATTTTCCTAGTCAAAATAGGTAAACTTCCCAGATCCATCCAGAAATTTCCATAGAATAAGCATTTCTGGAGACCAACTTCTAACAACTATAACTCTCAAACCATTTAGCCTTTTGCCATGAAAATTTGACACAAGCAATATAAGTAAGTTATCTACAACTTTGTTATTGACAATATTCACAGCAAATATTGTTTTACCCATGCAATTTACTTCCCAACCGAAACTATCCAAACAATCACTAAAATTGAATTATAGAGCAATTAATATTTCATAGCATACAAGCAATCAAATTTGGGCATAACCAATGGTACCAACAGTTCCTAGGCATCAAACATATTCTATAAAACATGATGGTCAAGCTCAAATAATTTATTTAAATGCATTTATTAATTTATTTAGACACTAAGGTGAAATAAGGAAAATATATCAAAGCTGCACCATAAATTCTAATAAAATTATAGTAGCCAACTTTTGCTCCCAGAAGTCTACTGTACAAATTTCATGCCATTTGGATAAATATAGCCATCTCTACAAAAATGACACGTTGTATAGGCTTATTTTAGCAAAAATAGTTTAGCCTAGTGAAAAGTGCCAAACAACAGATTTCATATTTTTCTTACATGTGTCCTAGTACCATAACACTATGTAAAAATTTACATGATCATTAGTTATGTATTTTTACCTCATTTATTTTAACTAGAAACTAGCAATTATTTAAGATTAAATAGGAAGACTATATTTCAAGCATGCTTACTGTAGGTTTAATATTTTTCTTAGCTAGAGCATGTCAACACAAGATTAGTAAAATTGGAATCACATTTTTACCACTTTCCTAGCTCAAGTTAGGCATTTTAGAAGATTGAAAACATTCAAAAAGCATTTATCTAGCTCCATTTTATTCTACCAGAAATAGTGCATTTCATATTTTTATCAAATACTACACTTCATTAGGAATCCAACAAAATTTGGTTCACTCAATTTGGACACTCCTAGCTCTAGATATGAATTTTTGTAGTTGGTATTCAAATCTGTGAAAAAATAAGAAAATCAAAATCAACACTCAGACTGACAGATGGGGCCCGCGGCCAACGGGACCCACCTGTCAGCGAACCATAATAGAGGTGGCGTTTTACCGGCCACTGCTCATCACCGGTGAGGTCACTGGCGGTGGGGTCACCACCGACGGCTTCGCCTCGATGTCCCGCATCGATGGGTGCACATGGTTAGCTCGGAGGCTCGCCGGAGTAGGCTCGACGACGGCCATGGCGGACGGTGGAGCTACACGGCAGTGCTCTGATGAGCTCTGGCCATGGTAAGCTCAGGTGAGGCTCGCTACATCTACGCAGTGACCTAGCAAATCTAAAGGATGCATGTTAGGGTTCGGGGTGGCGCCGGTGAGCTTTAACCACGTGGATGCCGCTGCGGCGACGCACAGAGCACGGTGGTGCTCTCGACGTTCTGGCTAGACGGCGGCGACAGGCGGGTCTCCATCATGCCACCTGCTAGATCTATGGTTACTCAATCTAAGGCGCGTGATAGAGGATGGAGGCGATGGGTCAATTCGGTAATGACGAGCTTGCATGTCACGGCAGCCATGGCGGCCGCAGCAGTAGCGGCGGTGCATTCCAGCGCAACCCGGCGGTAGCATCTAAAAAGGATGGTGGGTTATGATCCTAAGACCTACGGTGAAGACCAGAGGAGGGGTAGAAGGAGCGAAGGTGCACGCGTTGCGGCTGGCCACGGTGAGCGTGCGCTCGGCGGCGCACCGCGGCCATGGCGGGCACGACGACTCGGATTATGGCCTCACTTGGACTCGAGCGGTCAAATTGGTGGTTTGAGGTGGTAGAGTGGAGCAAGGCGACTCTACTGGCATGAGCAATTGGACACTAGAGCGGCGACGGCTACGCGCGAGCCCGGCGAACTCACGGCGGCGATGGCGATGGTGGCGCTGCTGCTGGCGAGCGAGAGGGAAGGCGAGAGAGTGGAAACTAAGTGGAGCAGCGACGTCACCTCACCCTTAATTGCACTGCTGCCCAACCAGCTCGGCCATCGCCGACGTACGGCCACTGACGGCGCGCAGCGCCTGGTTCACAACCGGCATCAGGCCATCTGATAGCGCCATTTCATCATCATATATCTACTAATCCGTGGCGAGTTAGCAAAAACTCCATTACTAAAAGTTGTAGAGCTACATGTAAACTCCAACTTTGCTTTAGGGAGTAACATCTAATTCTTCATGGTTTTCAAATTACAAAGCTTCAAAGTAGGTCACTTGAAAACTGAAAACCGGTTTATGACAGAAAATTCTAAGTGTGAAAACAATACTTTGTTGATTCTTGTGAGCCCTATTTGACCATGTTAGGCACTAAATTAGCTCTTGACCCAAAAATAAAAGTTGTTACTCTAGTCAAGTACTACAACTTTGCTTAGGGGTGCACTGCCATACAAACACTCTATGCTATAGTTCAACTTAGGTCAAACATACAACTTGAAAATGGTAACTTACACTATAACCATGACTTAGAGGCCAATCTGGTCCAAGTCATGAAAACAAAAGTTGTTCCATGTGACATTCTAAACATGTTTAAGGTACCCCTAAGGTCCCACAAGCATTTCATACATTGGTCACACACAATGGCAAGCATATACATGCATATAGCTATCATCACATGTACAAAAGTAAGGTGATTGAGATGAACTTCATATGCTTATGCTCAAATATGAATGAATGGTGCTTAGGCTCATGCAATGCAAGTGCAAAAGTGCAAGCCTAACACCTAGGGTGTTACAGCCCCTCCCCCTTATAGAAATCTCACCCCGAGATTTGAAAGACCTACCATTTTCATAAAAGGAGGGATAAACTTCACGTAAATAATCTTCCCTTTCCCACGTAACATCTTACTCACTATAATTATTCCAAATCACTTTGTGAAACTTGATCACACGGTTTGGAGTTGCCAACAGGAAACACCCTATGCAGGGACCCTTTGGCACTCTTCTCTTCGATGTATGCAGAAATCTTCCATGAATATGTCATTTATGGATTCTGAACAACTGCGGCTGCCGCTGGTGTGACTGACAAGCTTGCTGTTTTTTTTCTTTCTTGGAACAGGATCTCTGGAGCAGAAGATGAGTCGATGTAGGATTTATACCCACACAAATTCACTTCTTTGCTGCTTATCGGTCTACTCTTTGAGAGACCATCCGCTCTACTTTGTGTTCTACACTACCACTGATTTTTTGTTTGCCTAGAAATCGAGCTTCTCCTAATGCCTGAAGAAAAGACTATCTTGGATGAGCACGAGACCCCTGACGTACTAGAATATCATCAGTTTCCAGCTGTCTTAATATTTAGGAACCATCTTTCTTTTGTCTATGATGATGCATTTCTCGATTTGCTGCTGAAAATTTGAGATATCTTAATCCGTCCGGCATCAAATGAATGCGTTGATTTAACTGCTTCTCTGAAATATTGGATGCTAAATCTAATTCCTGATGAATTGTTTGGTGCAGCCGAAATGGCATCCACTTCATAGCTGGCACTGCAGATACCCCTGATGGACAAGCTTCTGGACAGTGGTGTTGACATCAACTTACTTGATAGAGTAAGCTACGTGCTTATGATTTCCATTTCTCTTTCGTATCTGACGAACCCCATCTGGGAAGGCAGAGTTAACTACGCAAGTGTTGTTGATACAGGATGGCTTCACCTCTCTTCACAAGGCATTTATAGGAAAATAAGAGGCTGTCATTAGCCATCTCATAACAAAAGGGGCAAATCCCCATGTTAGAGATAGGGTAAGAGGGTACCTGGAATGATCCCTTGTCAATTGTTGTCCATGATTTCAAAAAGTGTGAAGTTCAGTTTGAGAAACTTCTTGAAGCAAAGTTAGCTGTTGTCTCATTGGTTTTGTTACGTCGGGAACAATAATGTGTTACCTATATTTGTTTCAAGTATTCCTGCTTTGTTTGAACTTCACAACTCTAGAGTTGAGCTTGCTCTCAGTAATGGCAGTGCAATCTGCAGGTTTAAGTGGTACGCCAGGACCTCAAGATGGGGGCTAGGAAAATAGCTTCTCAATGTGCCCGTAAGTTCATCTCCAAGTGGACGCATGCTGTTTATTTGGCGCACCTCTTTTTCTTTGAATTATCCATAGGTTTTTGTACTTCGCTAAAAAGATGTATAACCAGTGTGAGTGCCTAATCTGCAACCACCAAATCTTAGCCAGAGCAGCACTGAGCTTTTGCTATATATATGTACCGGAAGATTGCTATTAGTAAAATTTTGTTCTTATCTCGAAACAGTTTGGGGATTACCGGAAGATGACTGTAGCAACAGGCTGACACATCTAACACATCTGTAATAACCATTGATCAAGTATAACAATTATTTTGTCTTTTTTCTGCAATTTAATTTGGTTGTTTTAGTTTGCATATATTTTTTAGCGTTAGCACGGGCACTATACTATATGGTTTAGTTCATACATGTTGCTTGATTAAACCATGTTTTTCTACACATTACAATTTGTGAATATATAAATTGTTTGATGATTATAGCTGGTAATCATTTGATGAAATGCCTAACCCATGCCATTTTTATATCACTTGTCCTATAGGATAGCAAATAAAGGATCTTGTGCACGTGTTCAAGGGGCATCACTGATTGTCTTCATCCTCTCTGAAACACGATGTAACACAGGCCCTGTGCCTTGTGGTCACATTTTGAGTGAGGATTTCCAGTCCACTCAGTGAGGATTTGAGTGATCTCATCATGGATTTATTAGTTAAGTGGGAGTACCTGAAAATTGTGTTGCTGTTGTTCAATTAAAAAAAACATATGATCTACTTGGCATGTATGATTGGTGTTTGTTGTTGTGTCCATTGCAGCAAGGAGAGGTTCCTCTTGCTCACGGCGCTGGTGCCAGGTAGTAGGCATCCTGGGAGCCCCTCACCCCAGTGCTGCTGTTTCATAAGGTACCTGTCAATTTTGGCTGTATCCTGTTTTTTTTTTCGTGTGAAAAGCCAAAAACAGATGATTTTTTGCCTCGCACGGACATTCCTTTGGAAGACATCTTCAAATCACTCTTCTGATAATGTAACTTAACTCTTATGCATCACCAACATGATAATGCATATTTGTAGGGATTTATGATCTCTGATTGTTTTCAGGGTACCTGATGTAGTCCTCTTTGTACAGTTTACCATGCCTTCTATGTGGAAGTTGCCTAATAGACACGTGTATACCTGAAAATGTGATGTTGAGAGATCCAAGGCGCCTCTGCACCTGGTAGGCTTTACCACATTGTTGAAAGGAAACCTTTCAGGTATGGATATACCTTTATATTTTTTTTCTGGAAAAAGCATGTACGTAATGCTTGCTATTTTTTATAGTTCACCATTTTGTTGTGTGCAGATTTTAATTCATTTTTGTAACTCACATAATGCAATGAGTAATGAATATCTACATGACAAGCTTCCAGGAAAAAAAAAGTAGTTATTCTCTTTTCCTATTTGATACGTAGTTCATAAATTTTGTTGAAACAATTCCTGATTGCTGCAGATGTGATGTTATTTGCAATGTTACTCTTTAAGCATATTTGCTATGGACTAAACAATATGATAACTCATCATGAATCTCTTTTGGCATGAATCTTAATCTATCTCACTATTTCCTTCATTTTTAATAAACATATTGTGTTTTTATTGCCGTAGCGTTAGCACGGGCAATATACTAAGTTAGATGGCTGTAGCAGGCTTTGGTTTTGTTCAGTATTAGCTCTTCAAGCCTTTCAACGCTTTGGATGTCAGGTCTTTGTTCTCTTACCAAAGTGGTATGTTAAGATATTCCTGCAATCTGGATGTCAGGTCTTTGTTCTCTTACCAAAGTGGTATGTTAAGATATTCCTGCAATCTATTTGCTATGCAATTCTCTAATCTGTTATGAAGACCAGATCTATTTCGAATCGAGTTATTGCCAATAAAATGTGATGTTCAGTGATGGTCCAACAACTATTTAAACTGTTGGTGTATAAATTGACTTCTGATGTATCATTGAAGTTAACTGATCTATTGATTTTTTTATCTTAATCAGTATCTAAGACTGTCTCCAACAGAGCCGACCCAAATTTCACCGTTTGGGTCACGCGCAGCAAAAGAAAACCACACCCAAAAATGCCGAACTCCAACAGCGAACGCAAAAAGAGGCGCCGGCTTCTCATGGCACGCCGCCGAGGCGCCATGGGCGCCCATTCAGAGGACCCGGCCGCGGGAGATGCTCGACGTGGTCTCAATCCCACTGCCGAAGCCTCCAGCCAAGGAAGCCGCAGAGCACCGTCCGAGCTCGCTACTCGCCGGAGCGGCAAGCGCCTGCCCCGGCCGCCGGGCGCTGGCGGCGCGAGCTCACACACCACCACAAGGGACGCAGAAGGATGGAGAGAGGGCGCGCGCGGGTGCTGGCGGGTGGTGGAGGAGGAAAAGGAGGGGCTGGGGAGCCGCCGGCAGGGACGGGGACGCCGAGCCGCCGGAGCTGTGCCGCGTGCTGCTTTTGCGTAGCGAGGAGAGGGGATGCTTTTTTGCGTAACGTCTCGGCTGATAGGCAAAATGTGTCGTGTGTTTGGGTGAGCCGTTGGAGGTTGTTTTTGGTAGGCAAAGCACTGTGCGAGACCTATTTTTGGGTTTGTGTATCCCTGTTGGAGTCAGTCTAATGTGTGTTTATTTTCTACATCAATGATTACTGCAGTAAGAAGAATGCCATCTCTGATGTAAAAGTCATGTTAGTTTGTTGGCTCATAAAAAACATGTTAGTGTTGTGCATCTTTATCTTTTCAGTCAACTATTTCTGAATTGTGAACAGTCCACCCCATTAAACTATTTCTGAACTATTTTTTTTACAGGAACTAATAAGTGTGATGTCGGTTTTGATGGCCACCTTATTTTTGTCGGCACCATAGATGCATTGTTCCAGGCACTGCTGGTTTAACATCAGCATAAGCATTGAGCTTGGCTGTCTCTTGCAGGTGTGACTTCCCTGCTGACGCTTCAGAGCCCCGACAACTCGATTCAGCTAGATTTCTACACAAATCAAATTTCAGATTTTCTCACCCTGTCTAAATGAAGAGCCCCGCCTTCCATTTGCATAGGCAGCATCGAGCATTTTTTTGTAACAAATAAGGAAACACAAAGGAGATCTTCTCGGCATCGCCCTGTTCGTCCACTGCAACGAAGAAGTATTTGTGTGCAAATTTGACACTTCCAGTTATTGGCTCTGGCTATGTTTTGTTGGTGAACTGAAAAAGCTTTGGAAATATTGCAATTTTTCTTACGTTGTCTTCCTAGCAAAGTGCAGTGCAGACTGCAGAGTGGTAATTTTAGTTTTGACAGTTTCTACAATCTGAAAATTATTAATATGGAGAGGAATGGTTATTGCCCTTGTCATGGTTTATTCTATATATTTCTCTGCAAATGGACCGTTCCTTTCCATTTTATTTTTCTAATATATGATGGTTGTTTACATGTACATCCCTGAAATGAAGCCATGGCGTTAGCACCAAGAATATAGTTTACAGAGACCTCCTAAATTGGTGATTGACGGTGTGATTACTACTTTTAGTCTGCTTAGACTATAATATTTTATTTTTACTCATCTTCCAGAATCATAAATCATGACGAAGTCCCCGACCACAACTCGCAAACTAAAAGTAGTAATATAGATAGCTGTATGTTATCTTTAAGATGGTATACAAGGACAAACGTTTTTTGAAGAATAATCATGACGGGGACGTTTGTGGAGAAACGTCGTAATGAAAATTGCATTAAATATAAATATTAGAAGTGTACTTATCTTTGGATAGAAATCTGGTCGGTGAAGATGAAGTTGTCCGGTCCTCGAGCTTTCCAACCTGTCGTCATGACGGTGGTCGCGGTTGTCGTAGCGCCGTTCTTCACGGCGATCATCATTGCGACGTGGTCTGGTGGTCGATGTGGTCGGAACTCGGCGGAGCCACTCGGGACGTGGTTGGCGTGGTCTATGGTCGACGTGGTCGGAGCTCGGCGGAGCCACTCGGGACGTGGTCGATGTGGTCCGTGGTCGGCGTGGTCAGAGATCGGCGGAGCCGCTCAGGATGTGGTCGACGGGGTCGTGGTCGACGTGGTCGGGGCGGCGCTGCTCGAGACGTGGTCGTGGTCGACGTGGTGGGTGCGCAGCGTCGCCGTAGTCGAGCGGGTGTAGTCAGAGCTGGTCGGAGTCGATCCCTGTGTAGTCGCCCGAGCACAAAGAGTCGTGCACAGAGACGTGACATGTCGCTGCTTGTAGGTTGATGCAAAGGTACAAAATCATGTATGTATAAACGTCCCAACAAGCTTCTTGCGTCGTCATTAAGCATGCATGGTGATGTAGATTGGATCCGTTATGCAGCTTTTTGACGTGGTCGTTGTGTTTTGACGTTGTGAGTCCAATCTGACTCGTGAACATGATGAAGCAACTCCCGTACAACCGCCCGAGATCGAACGATGTTGTATGCCTACTTGTGTAGGAGCACCTTCCCGACGACGATGACTTATGTGAGCGACTGGATGTACGAGGTCGTCGTCGAGAACATGCCGTTGATATTGAAGATTCCCATCTGATTTGCCGGAAGATCAGCACGCACAACCCCTAAAGGGGACCCCTACCTGGCGCGCCACTGTCGACGAAATATAGTCGGCAGTCCACCGAGGGGGGTGCCCGTGGTGGTAGATTATCGCGGGGCTATACTAATGAAGATGTCCAAACCAAAGACGGATACAAGAAGCGGAAGCGTGCACACGAGGATGACGTAAGTAACAATCTCTCAAGCAACTCAAATATCCTCTCATATTTTCTACCCGTATGGCCCATTGCATACTAAATGTAAAAAGAATGGCGTATAAAACTGATATTATATATTGCATATGCAGATCATTATAAAGGATGGAAATGAAGTACAGTACAAAGATAATGATGTACAAACACCACGGCTAGAAGCCAATAAAAATCCAATACATGTTCTCAGTGAGATGATGGTGTTGCCTCAGTATAATAAGCCAAAGAAAGCAAACAATGTACAAGTCATGCCTCAAGTGATCCACCATCAATTTAAACCTATATGTCTTTAAATTTGGGAATTAATTAATTATTAATAAAAAATAATATCTCTCTAGATTATGCGTGTACGCAACAAGATGTTGAGGTAATTGAATATATGATAGGAAAAAGTAAAAAGCATCTGCTTGTCATAATCGATGATTGTTTGGGAGCAAGAGATGACATGGATTGTCTTTTTCTTGGGAATGAGCAAGTCAATGGCGCGGTAAGCATGTTTAACACTTGCTTCAGCATTAACTAATGTCCATGGGAAATATCTGCCAATCTTGAAATGACAAAATAAAAACTTGTAGGTCATGAGTCTTTATATCCAATTGATGCGGCACGAAGAACACCTACTACATAGAGAAGGTGGAGATGTTTACTTGGAGAATACGTGGTTCTCTCAATTACTACAACAAGAGGGAGAGGAATATGAGATGAACAAGAGCTTGATAAAAGAGGACATGGTTGAAACAAGGGTACAAAATTATTTAAATGCTGATATGATAAGATTTCACATATGCTAATTTAATACCCTTTCAAATGTAAGGAAATAGTTTAGATAAATGTATACAATTTCATGAAGTTCTGGGACGGCGAAAGATTGCCACCGATCAACAATGTAAGCATATATAGTCTCTAGCTATATATTGTACACTACATAGAAAAACAGTAACTTATTGTTAATCTATATACCATGCACAGCTCTCAGCTTCACTGAGGATGGAATTCTTGGCAGACGTTTTGGCGAGTCGTGCAAACGAATGTTCCGACAACATCCCTGAATATCTTCGAGAGATGATTAAGGAGTAAGACAAAATGTAACTTATATGGTCATAATATTAGAAAATTATACGTAGACTCAAGTACAATTGTTTTTACATTAGACTATGCAAAAATAATTTTATTGTTTTAAGAGATATTCTCAAGAAAAATCCGTAGCGTTAGCACAGGCATTATACTAGTTGCAGAGAAATCAGCGATTCTTTGTGCCGTGCCACAGGCTCCGAGCAAGCAGCCCAACCCGCAGGCCAGACCGTGGGTTGTGCTCTGTGGCCGATAAAGAAAAGTCAGTGAAATCGCTGGAACAACCGGCCTAATTAAGCCCAAAAGAGCAAAAGAGCGTCACCAGCCCACCTCAGTCCAAGAGGGACGGACACCCCTTCTTCTCCAATCTTTCTGTCTCTCCAAGCCTTCCATAGTGCGATCCCCTTCCCCTTCTGGAACTCTCGCTGCTCCGCCTCGCACACGTTCCGTCGCTTCACTCCCCGCTGTTCCTCAATCCTCACCGCCGCCCTCTCCTCCAAATCCACCGCAGCCCGAACCCCCAACTCCCATTCCCCGCACGCGGGCGAGATCCGATGAGGCCCTCCACCAGCGCTGCCAAGCGGCAGCGGAAGGCGGTGCCGCTCGGCGACGTCACCAACCTCCTCCGCCCCGAGACCCCGACCCCGATCAAGCCCCGAAGGACTGCACGCCGGCCCCTCCCGGCGCCCTCCGACGCCTCCGCTGTCTCCTCCACCTGCTCCTCCTCCGCCTCGGTCACGCCGGCACTCAAGCCATATTCCTCCGCGTCGGCCAGGCCCGCGCCCGAGCCTTCCTCCTCCGCCCCGGTCACGCCCGCGCCCCAACCGTCGTCCTCCGCCACGGTCACGGCCGCGCCCAAGCCGTCCTCCACCGCCTCGGCCACGCCCGCGCTCGAGCCGTCCTCCGCCACCACGGTCACGCCCGCGCCCAAGCCGTCCTTCGCCGCCGGTGAGGGAATCTGCATCTCACATCTGCGCTCGATCCGCCGCAGCTGGGTGTGGCGGTGGCATCTTCTGTCATCATTGTGCTGTGATTTCTAATGCTGCTCTTGGTTTGCAGTCCTCGACGAGGTGGGGAGCGTTTTCGAATCGCCGACCATCTGCACGGTTTACGCGAGGCGCAGGACTACCGAGGCTGAGGCTGAGGCCGAGGGACGGATCAACCCCACCATCACCAACAAGGGCAAGGAACCTGTCGGTGCTGCGGCAAGTTGCCCGCCTCTTGGAAAATCCACGAAGAATATCAGGTGAGAAACTCGTATTTGTTACCTATGACTGATGTCATGCGTTGGTGGTATATTCAATACAGTACCACTTCACAGTTAGTACTATATCTCCGCTGTGCAATTGTTTGTGATTTGGACACCGATAGAGTAATGATAGTCCCTTCTGTGGGTGCCAGAGACCTCTCGTGTAGCTTGGACCAGTTAATCCTGTTTTTGTTTTGTGTGGAAACCTCAAAGATGGGCATTCCTAATTGTTTGTAGCAATCTGATAAGTTAATGTTTGAAAGGGCAGAGTGACACCATAGCATGATAAGTTTACCTAATTTTATGTAATGCACATTCCTAATCTACCTGAGAGAATTAATAGTTCTTTACTTGAAAAGGGCAGGGCATTAGAATCACTGTAGTTCCAAGACACTTCTTGGTAACAAGAGTTCAGCCCCTGGTTGCCCCAGACTGATATGACGTTACTTTCTTGTTATTTTCAGATGATGGAATTCTTATAATACTCAATGTCTTAAACGCTTGTTGTATACTAACATATAGTGATATAGACTAGAAGAGGTTGTGCTGTAAGGTCTTTCACATTTCTGACAGAATAAGCATACCATATATATTTCATATCGTGTCAGAACTCAGTAGCATAGGATATTCAGAATCCAGGACTTTAGGGATCCTTTAGTTCATCGTATTTCATTGATATCTAACAGATACGGTCTGAGTGCATTTCATTTACTTAACTGTTAAACTTATCTTCAGGAAAAAGGATACTCGGCCCATCTCTTCGTCAGCTACTTGTCGTGAAGCTAAAAAGGTAAGCATGACCGCAATCTGATTGCTTTTCCTCATAATGACCCTACCCGAGTTCTCAGTTATCAAGTCTTGTTCCGTTGCTCTCTTTAGGGGTCTGCACAATGAGATTACCATCACAAACTCATCATTTTTTCCAAACTTTATCATGGGCTAGTATTTAACCAATAGAGCTGTGCCCGCAATAAAGTATGTGTTCTGTTAATGTTTCACTTCTGTGCTTTGCATAAGTGCATCTATTCAGAAACATTTATGCAAACACCATATAGCAATATGATGAGACGAATGTTTGAAAGGAAGCAGTTTTATAGCACAGTTAAAGCTGCATTTCGAAGACTAGCTCTGCTCCTTACCATGGCCGTTACTTTTAACTTTCTGACCGGTTGCTACTTTGGGAACAGGAACGCCCCCTGGCAAGGACACCCAAGTTACCAGAAGAATTTGTCAAGAAGCAGAGAGCATACTTTGCAGATGTGGATGCCTTTGAACTGGCGGAGGAGGAAGTATCAGAATCTGAGCTGGAGTGAGAATTGAGAACTTAAGGTCTTCCCAGCATACGTGGCCTTTTCTGTACAGCAGTAGTTTACTGTAATTACCTTTACGACTAAGGTACGGTAGTAGCAATGTATAGATAGCTCTGCTTGTAACACGGGGGCAAACCAGTGTACCTTGGTGAGCACTGGTGAATGCCTCAATACAATATATAGGCCAGTGATGTTCCAAGCTTCTAGTTGTAGACTTGTAGCATAAAAAGTATGGCAGGTAACCAGGTACTGAGATCGCATGACTAGGGAAACCCTCAGCTGTAGTATATACTAGTAAAAGACTTGTTCGTTTGGATGAATTTGGAGAAATTTGTGAGAGCGTGAACAGTGAAAACCATCCGTGTACCGTGAGAACCGGATGGTTTTCATACCATCCGAACGGAGCCTAAGACAGCACTAATAGCTCGATCTTTCGTCTGTTTCGAACTAGCTGCTCTGGATAGATGTTTTTGTAGTGTGCCTGTTTCTGGTAAAAGTTTTCTCTTGCGATTTTAATCGTGGAGTCGGGTGTGCGCTTGTGTTGGCAAAGCTATTACAATTGCCGTGGCGTAGCACGATTAACGTTACGGAAAATGTCTGTATGGATGATGCTGGGTTGAGTGTACGTAGTACAATTGAACTAGTGTAGAATCTAGAATGCTGAAGTTTCTTTGCAAGTGTTCAGCTCCACGGAGGCAACAATGATTTTTTTGAGGCCTTTATTCTCGTGGTACAAGTTGTAGTCTCATAGTACAAGTTGTAGTCTGAACGTACAACACATCTTACACCACACACACACGCCAATACACTCTTAAACCCGCTGGTTCATCTAGTCTAGTCCTATAAAAAATGAGCAAAATGATTTAATCATCAGCTGAGATGCCCAGAGAATAACCGTACGTGTACAAAATTCCTTCCTTCCGAGATAGATATTCACAAATCACAATATATGCTATAGAGTATCTTTTAACGTACGTATGGCCTGGTACGGCGAGCTGAATACTGTTGACCATCATGTGTTTATCGCGTGGAATCCAACTGATGCGTGTGCCTAGTAGAATGGTCGTGGATCCGATCCTCATCATGAATTAAACAGTGGACGTTGATGAGCGTCCTCCTAAAATCAAGCAAAAAAAGTAAAGAAAATGCATGCAAAGCAAGACGACCGACACGAGTGCTTGGGTAGGTTACCTCGACAGGTGTAACCCTGATCTGGTTGCAGATAGGGTGTCTGTCCAGCGTGGTCCGGTAGTTACGTGACACGAGTGCTCGTGTTAGCTCCGGGTTGCAGCAGAGGTGAAGGACGTTTTGCCTGAGACCCCCCAGGTAGTCTGGCAGCTCAGTTTTTGACTTAACCTTCTTCACATAACATACATATCACATGCATATATGCACGTCATGTTAGTTGGTAAAAAAATAGGCATCGAGATTGAATTGAGTGGCAAAACGTTGGTAAAGGTGACTGTGACACCCGAAGGTTGTCGGTATGAGTTTGCAGAAGAAACTAATACAATTGTGCGTGCAAAAGCTTTACTTTATGTTTTTGCATGTTATAAACCCGGCGATGATAATGCTCAACCAACTCTC
This sequence comes from Miscanthus lutarioriparius, assembly GCA_904845875.1. Taxonomy (NCBI): domain Eukaryota; kingdom Viridiplantae; phylum Streptophyta; class Magnoliopsida; order Poales; family Poaceae; genus Miscanthus; species Miscanthus lutarioriparius. Next base: position 70,488 of record CAJGYO010000857.1, on the reverse strand, counting down.
TCTGTCTAGTTGAAAGATCAGTTTGCGTCAGATCGATATCTTAATTAATCAGATGGAATACGAAAAGCAATAAGCATATATACATCGATATAAAGTCGATCGGTCGACATCTTTCCCAGCTAGATTGCAATTAACTACAACTACAGCCACACATAATGTTCCTTTTGTGTCGCTTCATAACTAGAATCGGATACTCTTTTTCCTTCTTATTATTATGTATAGATAGATTTATTACACAAGGTTAATAACCACTTGTTTATTTAAAATTTAAAATGTTTTTATGCTCTAATTTATTTGAGTAAAGTCACCAATCTCCTTGTTAAAAATAAATAAATAAATAAATTGGTCAATCAGTCAATTCTTCTCTATATACTTTTCAATACTACTTGATTAATAATAATGTGTCATTATTTTATTTCCTTCTGTCTTTGTTCATTCATTTGCCTCTCATAATTTTGCCAGGTGCTCACACCATTGGGCTAGCACGTTGCACCAACTTCAGAGCCCACATATATAATGACACCGACATTGACGCTGCCTTTGCAAAAACAAGGCAATCAGGCTGCCCAAGCATCTCAGGTGCAGGTGACAACAACCTGGCACCATTGGACCTTCAAACCCCTACCGTCTTCGAGAACAACTACTACAAGAACCTTCTTAGCAAGAAGGGGCTTCTACACTCTGACCAAGAGCTCTTCAATGGCGGAGCCACCGACGCGCTGGCCCAATCTTATGTTGGTAGCCAGAGCACGTTTTTCGCAGATTTTGTGACGGGTATGATCAAGATGGGTGACATTACACCATTGACAGGCTCCAACGGCCCGAATTTTTTACAATTTGGCCCTTTTTTGAAAGTTTCTCACAAATAGACCCATGACGGAAAGAATTCAGAAAATGGACCCTTACCTCGGCGCCATTGATGCTGGCGCCGAGCTCATGGGCACGGGTTTTTGACCTATCAGGGGCTCGGCGCCAGAGTGACTGACGCCGTAGATCTTGGTGCTGAGCTCGGCGCCAGTCACTCTGGCGTCGAGCCCGGAAATATCTAACGGGCCCGCGCCTTTCCTCTCTTCTTCTCCCTCTCTCGCCGAGCACTGCCACCGCCCTTGCCCGCGCCCCCGCCGCGCCCGCGCCCGGGCCTGTGCCGCTCCCCGCCCGCGCCCGCTCCCGCGCCATGCCGCGCTTGCCCCGCTGAGTCCGCGCCGCCGCCCCACGCCGCGCCCGCGCTGTGCTCGCGCTCGCGCCGTGCCCGCGCCGCCCCGAGCCCGAGCCGCTGCGCCTGCTCCCGCGCCCGCGCCCGCGCGCGCCCCGAGGCCGCCCCCCGCCCCGCACCGCGCCCCTCGCCTTGCCCTCCACCGTCGGCCTCGGCTGCGGCCTGACTTGCCGCCCTCCACCGCCAGCCTCGTCCCACCTTGCCGCCGTCCACCGCCGGCGTGCCTCCCGCTCCCGTAGAGCCGGACTCGCCGCGCGTAGCCCCGAGCATCCCACGTCCACCATGCGCCACCGCTGTCGTCGGCCGCGCCACCGACAGCCCGGATCTTCGGCCTGACCCACGCCCATCGTCCGCCGGCCCGGAAAGGTAAAAATTATGAATATGCAATGTACCTACTTAGTTGGCATTTGTTATTTATTAGTGAATGTGATGACTCAGGTAGTTGATTTAGTTAGTGATCTAGTGAGATATATATGTAGATAGATAGAAACATAGACACATAGGCACATAGATATAGTTAGATAGCTACTTAAATATGTAGTTACAATTTTAGTTATCTACATATGATCTAGCTATTTAGTGAGTATACTGTAAATATATACGTAGTTATTATCTTGATTACTTAGTTTGTAGTTAGAAAGTACTTGTTGGGTACTATCTATCGTCTAATTTGGACTAAAGGGCATGTGTTTCGTTACGTGTTTGAATTAGATGGACAACCTAGTGACCATATATCATGGAGGCACCGTTGAAAGCGATCGCTATTGATATGTTGAGTTTCTTGACATGCAAAGCGTGCCTGTGCTATTCAATGATAGGCCTTCATTTAGTGATATGGTTGCAAGGGCTCGGGAGGAGCTGCATTGCCTTGGAGATGATGGCATTGCAGTTGATGGTGTACTACACCTAGGTTGTCCTCTGAACATCTTCAGGCGAATGATCTCAATTGGTTGTGCGGATCAGTGGGAGAACTATGTAAGATCGGCTATGAAGAGCTAGCTGCAATGTTTGGACGTGGTTGTGCGTCGGGTGTTAGTTGATCCCATCCCTCATGGGTTTACCCCAGCAATGGATCATCAGGCATACATCGACCCTCCCGTTCCGGAACCTTACCTGCATGTGCAGATTGCACCTACGGTTCCCGATGCTCAATCTGCCCCCAATGCGATATTTGGAGATGGTTGTCAGACTCATTTTTCTGTGGCAGATCCTCCTTATGAGATCCCTTTGACACAGAATCATCCGAGTAAGTGTCTTAACCGCATGGTTTTTGGGAGCTTACCCTGTTCCTTACATCTATTTCTTTCATTCTTTCCTCATTTCTGTAATGATGTTGCAGGAGACATTCCTGAGAATGTGGATGTGCCCCCTGTTGCTGCGCAAGTGCACTTTGGAGATGGATTTCATGGGTCAAATAGTGTTGAAATTATGCATGATTTGGAGCCATATGAGATGGCTAGGGCTCTTGATTTTGATGATGATCGCCCTGCTGGAGAGCTGACGGAGAGTGATGTTGAGATGATGAGGCGTATCTTTCCTGGCCGCCGTGATCCTAGAGTTTACGAGTTCAGAGATCTTGCTCACTCCGATCAGGCGTTTGCAGAAGGACATGATGATGAGCTCCTAGAAGCTCCTGAGGCCGATCCTAACATGGTAATTGAGAATGGGAGGGTGTTCAGTGACCTCCCTGCTCTGAAGAGGTGGTTGCAGGCTTTTGCAGTGATACGAAAGAGGCCTTACAGGGTATTGCATTCATATGCGGAGCATCGTTACACGGTTGTGTGTGACAAGGAACGCTGCCCATGGAGGGTTTGTGCAAGGAAGCAACAGGTAATCGAAAAATGGAAGATCACAAAAGTTGTCGGGCCACACAATTGTGCTGACCATGAGCTGACACTGAGGCATTGACAGTTGACATCTACCCTCATTGCCAAGCGATTTGATGGGAATTTTACAGGGAGAACCCAATATGAAGGTGAGGACAATTATCAGGACCGTTGAAGCATTGTATGGAGGATATGTGATAACTTATGGTAAAGCATGGAGGGCTAAGCAGCGAGTGTGGAAGATGATATATGGGGACTGAGAGGATGGGTATGAGCAGCTGCCAGTTCTTTTCAATGCAATCAAAGCGGTGAATCCAGGCATGCATTATGAGTACATGCCAAAACCTAATGCATGGAAGGATGGGAGACAGATATTCTTCCGTGCCTTCTGGTGCTTCCCTCAGTGTGTCGAGGCCTCGTCCTGTCTTCTCCATTGATGGCACGTTCTTGATTGGCAAATACCAGGGCACACTTCTTATAGCCATATCCTGTGACGCGAACAACAAGTTGGTTCCTTTAGCATTTGCCTTGGTTGAGAAGGAGAACAATAATAGCTGGGGATGGTTCTTGAGGCTAGTCCGGATACACGTGGTTGGGCCTGGTAGGGAGGTTGGCGTCATATCTGATAGGCATCAGGGCATACTTAATCCTGTGCGAGAGCAGATAGAGGGGTATGCACCGTTGCACCATCGTTGGTGTACTCGGCACCTTGCCGAGAATCTACTCCGGAAGGATGGTGTCATGGATAACTTTGATCTGTTCTAGGAGGCTGCTCGACAGCTTGAGGACAAGTACTTTAAGGAAAAGTTGGAGCAGGTCAGAACCGCATCAAATGCAGAAGGTAGACAATGGCTCACAGGTTTGATGAGGGATTTGGAGAAATGGACGAGAGCTCACGACGCCGGTGGCTGGAGGTACGAGTTTTAGTGTAGCAACATGGCAGAGTCATTCAATAAGTTGCTATTGGGGATACGTGGTATGCCCGTGAATGCAATCGTTCAATTCACCTTCTATAAGCTTGTTGGCTGGTTCAACGATAGACACGCCCATGCATTACAGTTGCGGAGTGATGGAGAGATATGGACTCCGAAACCAAAGGCACACCTAGAGAAGTCAAGAGAAAGGGCTGGCACACATGAGGTTGCATGCTTTGACCATGCCACAGGGACTTATTAGGTCGAGCATAGGGGCGGTACAACGTCCGATGGCGAGGTCCGAGAGTCGAGGATACATGTGGTTGTCCTCCAAGATTTCAAGTGCACTTGTGGTAAACCAAGGCAGTACCACTTTGTATATTCTCATTTGGTGGCAGCAGCTAGGCATCGCAACTATAATATCGAGAGGAGGATACCTCACGAGTTCAGTGTCGACACGCTTGTGAACACATGGAGCCCCCGCTTCGTGCCTTTCCGAGACCCTGGAGAGTGGCCTCCATATTATGTGCCGAAGTACACTGTGGATCCAGCTTACCGTTGGAACAAGCGTGGATCAAGGCAGAGGACGAGACACATGATGGTTATGGATCAGATACCCGAAAGAACTAGGCGTGGGAGAGGAACTCCATTTGTTACTGATCCCGAGTAGTACGAGTGCAGCAAGTGCGGTAGACTTGGCGACAACTCACGAAGTTGCCGTTGGCAGATTAGTGAGGTAGGGCTATTGGTTTATATTATTATTTTATATTTGTCGTATTCATATATTTAATTATGCATGTCTCAATTTATGCTTGTATTTGTATCAATTACTTATACATTTTTAAGTTCGTGTTTCATATCCCCTCTTCCGTGCAATTAGTTTTCTCTTCTTTAGTTCATCAAAGAACTTAGCTTGACCATCGTAACGTTCCCACCTGCATTTCCTAGTGCTCTATTCAAAAGAAATATTATATCATATATGTCTTAGCAAAAGAAATAAAATACGATTTCATGTTTACCACAAAAATAACGAACCTCTTCGTACTCAACCATATGGCCGCAATAATGGCCTATTCCAAGCTCCAAAGGGACTAGGCCATAGTTAGATTTAACACCACATTCGCACATGACAGGAGGTGCTTTGTAGATTACCCTTTCTTTCTTCTTTTCCTTAACCTTCCGCGGTTCTTCCGGCCATTGGTTCTTATGACCATACAACCACTCCTTGAAACGACACTTCGCCATTGAAAACACCTAAATAAGGAGACATTAGTATATGAACACATATAGCTCAAGATTTCAACACATACACTTTGCACTTACTTCATGCTTGTTTGGACACACAAACTCCAACGTATTCTCAGGGTTTATCACAGCTCGATCTCCGCAATCGCACAGAGGAGGTTCCTCGAGTCGTCTAACTGTGGCTAGGTGCTTCTCCTTAGCCGTCATTGGTGGAGGGATAGGGGGGTGGAACCCACCGCTTGAAGAGCTCACGTGGATGCCTCCCTCTAAACCAATCGTGGAAAAGGAGGTACCTAGGATCAAACTTGTCTGCACCGTCGATCCACTGAAACAAAAAGCACCTCACATGGTCCTACACAACGAGATTCCAACAAAATATTAGTAGCATACTTACACAAATAACAAAAAAATAGTGCAAACAATTACTAACATTAAAACGACTGCATGTGTAGAAGCAACGAGCCGTTGTATCCGGATGTCTTGATTGAAACACGTCGACCGGACGACCACAGTCACAGTTAGGGACAGGGAGGTCAGGAGGGACATGGGCATCTTTGCTAGACACGTCGGGGTATAATTCTCGAGGACGACCCCGTTTTCGCCAAAACTCCTCCCGAAATATTTCTTGCATCTAACAAAATGGATGTAATTTAACAAACATAAATAAAAAATATCACAAATAAATGTCAATGAGAACCATAACTACAATACAACCAATTTCGTTCTAAGAACCGAAAGCAGTTGACATTAAACCATAAACCTAGGGTTTCCCATTTGATCCACAACAATGAACCCATAACATAACTACATGCGCCTAGGTTTGCTATCTTTTTCCACGCCTTGGAATCAACCTACGGTTGTATAATATATATATTGAGGGATACAATGAAACCCTAAGTGATGACGATTCTTAGGTTCAAAAATCTGACTAATATATACCGAATCGATGCGAAAAAAACAAGGAGGGGAGCGAGGATACCTTGCTCTCGAAGATCTACGGATCAAATCAAGGTTTTCAAGGTCCAATATGACGATTCGTGAGGTAGGGTGAAGTGGGGAGAGAAAAACCCGAGAGGGAGGAGAAAGAAGAGGAAGAACGCTCGGGCACGAGGGTTGGGGCGGGGTTAAATGCAGCGAGCTCGGCGCCAAAGTGACTGGCGCCGAGCTCGGCGCCAAGATCTACGGCGCCGAGCCCCTGGCAGGTCAAAACCCCATGCCCAGTAGCTCGGCGCCAGAGACGCTGACGCCTAGCTCGGTGCCAGCATCAATGGCGCCGAGCTAAGGGTCCATTTCCTGAATTCTTTCCGCCAGGGGTCTATTTATGAGAAACTTTCAAAAAAAAGGGTCAAATTGTAAAAAATTCGGTCCAACGACCAGATAAGGAAGAACTGCAGAAGAGTTAATTAGTTCATTAAGACGATGAACTGGAATAAACTATCTTTGAGGCTTGTTCTTCAGTTATGCATGTTCAGTGACTTGTTGTAGCTTTATATTTTTTTAACAATTGTGAAATCATTGTGTTGTGTTTGATGTGTTTGCATATCGTTTTTTTAAATGATGAATGTATCACTTCTTGTTTATGTCATCTTTTTGTCCAATATATTTTGCATGAGAAAAGGACAATATGTACTAGCGTGAAGTATGCAACAAGTAAATATATATGGACAGTTAGAAGATGTCTCCAGAGATTGGGCAGATTCAGCCACATTGATTTGATACTCTACAGCATGGAGAATCACCTGATAAGGCATGCATTGGCCATGCGAAGCTACGGTTTTCCTATGGCTACAAAATAACTTATTCTATAGCCACTTTGAGTTACGATAATTACTATGTTAATTTACGATATTATAGTAACTCCATACTAAGTGGTTTACTATAATGTTATTGTAAATATCTCCATGTGTTATAGTAACTTAACTATCGTAAATATGTATTGACATTATCGTAAATTAGTATATAAAATTATCGTAAATGAAGATGGCTACGAAATAACATATTTTGTAGCTGGCTACTGAATATATATATATATATATAAGATGCGTGTGTTGGTTAAGAGATAAACCTTGAGTGGCCCTCTAATAAGTTCCTGAGATAGTTCTAAAAAAAAGTTCCTGAGATGGCTTGATAGACGTGCTTCACCAATTTCTGACCAAAAACCTCTAACATCCAGTGGTGTGCAATTGATCTTTCTTCTATACTTAATTTGCACATAGAACATGCTTCCTCTTTCCCGTTTCATAAATGAAAAAGGCACAAGCTCGTGCCCGTTCGTTCAAAAAATAAAAAAAGAACATGCTTGCTCTAAACGATGTCATAACATTATTAACCTGATATTTGTTTGGCCTTCTACCCTTTCAATAAGGGTAATGCTGGCGCACGGACGTTCGATGGGGATGAATTCCATCACACGCCCGTTCGTACGCCTGACAAGGCCGCCCTGATGCTTGACCCGCCTCATCCGTGCACCCCCGCCCCCATCCCCATCCATTCGCCTTGTCCCCGTAGGCGCACCACGCCCCATCCCCATCTGTTCGCCCCACCCCCACAGCCGCACCCCCGCCCCGTCGGGCCCCCACCACCGGTCCCCAGCGCGGCGCACGCCAGGTCCGCCGGCCACCGGCTCACCACACCCTATTCCCCGACACCCCTTGACTCTCCGAACAGCACGAAACACATGCAACGTGAAACACTTGAATGCAACATACGTCTGAAACGGATAAAACATCTGGAATACACACTTGCAACATATGTGTAAAAACATATGCAATATCTAGATAGATCACTTGCAACATAAAAACACTTGCTGCAATAGAATTGTTGCAACATATGTGTGAAAATATATGCAACATTCAGATCAAAACGCTTGCAACATACGTCTGGAAACAGATGAAACAGCTTGAACAAACTCTTGCAACATGCCTCTGAAATATTTAAAATAATTAAAATATACATTTGCAACATAGGGGGAGAGGGGCCTAGGCTGGTCGATTCCGTCCAATAGGGTGGGAGCCGACGGTGAGTAGCTACACGCGAGCTCCTCCCAACACCAGCACCAACACCAGCGGCGTGCGTGAGCACCACCACCACTAGTGCCACCGGCACCGGGCTTGGCTCGTCGGCGATGGTGGGGAATGGGGGGCGGGGAGCGCCATGGCCGCCGGGGTAGGGTGAGAGAGGGTGCCGTGACGGGGTGGGAGAGAGCCGCCCACTCCCCTGCAACACCGCCACGCCACCTCCATGGATCTCGCCGGAGGCAAGTGGATCTCGCTCGTGCTCCATAGATCGTTTCACCGGGGTGGGGGAGAGGGCTGCCGGATCTACGGGCATTGGGGGCTCTTGGTGAGGATGCCGGGCGTTGGTGCGCTGCGGCAAGGGATGAGGAGCGCGGAAGGGGTAAGGATGGGGAGGAGGAAGCGAAGGGATAAGTTTTTTTAAGATATATGTGGGCAGGAGCAATTGGCAGGGGTGAAAAAGCCGTCCGACGTTTGTGTGGTCCATCGGACACACAACAAGTAACATTTTCGTTTCAATAAAGCTTCCTAACATATATAAATACTCTCCCTAGTCACAGATAAGTGGCGGTTGCCTAAAGTCAATTATTTCAAACTTTAACCAATACTTTTGTTATGATAATTAATATATCTATTAAAATATAATACATATTTTTACGAAAACTTTCAAACATTCAAACGCAAACACAAAAAAGGTAACTTAGAGATGTCAAAGTTAGACTCATAATTGACTTCAAATAATTGCAAAGCGTCACTTATTGTGACTAGAGAAAGTACTTGATTGGTTAAATCCCCAAGCAAGCGCTAATCAAGATCCAACTTATTTGCCGAAAATCAACCGCAAGCTTGTTTGTCTAAACATATACAACATACTCTATATCTCCATCCTGAATAAATAATTTTTAAAGTTGTCTTAAGTCATTTATTTAACTTTTGATTGAATTTAAAGAAAAGAGCATCAAGATTTATGACACAAAACTTATATCATTAGATACACCAGAAAATATATTTTTATAATATGTTCATTTGGTGTCCTAAATATTTGTGCTCCTTGTCCTTGGGTTCGGTATCTCTCCAATCTGATACAAATTCTCTGATGCTAGTGTTTCGCTGTTTTCTCCAGTCCATCTTAATGAAGGTGCTCCTGCTATCTCTTGTCAAAGAAACAGCTCCTTCGTAGGCTCGTGATTTCTCATGTATAGTTGTTCGGGGGCGACCCACCTACTTTATTTAATGCTCTTAGAAGTGCCTAAATTGAACTTCTACTGTAAATTAAGTTTATGTAGGGCAAGCAATAGGCATCATACGCCATACTAGCTACTTTTCCCGTTCTAAATTATAGTTCATTTTAGATTTGTCTTGAGTCAAACCTCTGCAATATAACTTTGTTTATAGAAAAAATAATGCATCAATTTATAACAACTTATAGATGTTAATCTAGTTTTATTTATAGAAAATAGCTCAATATTCATATCACTTTGAACTTGCTTGGCCATCCCGTGCATATATGTCAACTGTCCATTGCTTTTTAGCTGGCAACATGCTTTGAATTTGACAAAGCAAACACAAGTAATTAGCCACACCAAACCCACTCAGCCTAAATTGATCGATATCTGTCTACGGAGCAGCTCCATCCATCCCATGTTCTTTTCTTGCACATTTTCTTCCTCTTGACGTAGATAGCAGCCGACAGTGGTATGTTCATCAGCAATCTTAGCTTGCAGAGACTCTTCCTTCCCGTGTAATGCATTGCGATAACAGAAGGATCGGAGAAGGGTAGTAAGCTGGTCACCTGCTAGCTGCAATGACATGTGTGTTGCGGTCTGATGCCTCTACCCACGAACTAATTGATGATCAACACCAAATCTCTGCAGATCAGAGACATTTTCGTCTGTTTAACAATATAATTTCGCCTGATGAGAAAATGGAAATGAAAGCATGTCCACTCCAAGCCTTTCAGCTAAAATAATTATGAGAGAATGTGCATTCAACTTTTTTGGTCTATAGCTAGGTTGGTATCATCCAACATAACACTTTGAAAAAAATGTCACATCCCTTTCAAGTTTCAACTATTCTAGTACCATGTGCAGGCAAAGCATGCAGCTACAATTATGATTCCCAAAAGCATCTTAGCGTGAAACTGAGCTGCCTCCTTCCGGCACAAACATAACAGATTAACAACTTTGGAATTGTCAAAGCCATAGACACAGTTTTACCACCGCACCTATCAACATTACATATCGTCATACTTGTCACGGTCCTCAAATGACTACTAATTTTTGTTATAGTGTATAATTTATAAAGTGTAAAGAATTATACTATTATGAAAATAGTCTCCATATAGTTTTAAAACGTCCCAACTGAACACATGCATAGTAATTTATCATGAACTTCTAATCGTTGTCTGCATGCAACTCAAAATGAAATGAATCATTTGCTAATCGTACCATGCTAGCTAATGGTGTGTGGGTTGTTGTTAGACGGTGTGTGAACTGCATGCTTCCCATATGTAATTAAAAAAAATTAGGGATTTATTTAATTATTGCGAAATTGCCATGCTAAAAACACACTAAGTCGTCGTCCAGGTAACATGCTGCATTGTCAAGGCAACTGCTCTGATCGTGAGCGTGAGAGTGAAGTACATTGTTGCCCTATTCACAGCCACTTAACTCTGAAGCAAAATGTCCCTCATGCATCTCGCTCGAAGACACTTGACTACTGCTCCAACAAAATGTCCTGGATTAAGGACTTTTGAACAAATAGATAATACTATTATTATATGTAATGTTGTGTTGAAAGCATGGTTAATTTGTACAGGTTTAAATAAATAACCGTCACTGCTACAGTGTGCAGTGTGGTACTGGAAGCCATGCATGCATACAAGTTTGACCATTCCTCGCCGGCATACATGCATGTCTCTTATTCCACGATGACCCATATGCATGCATGGGCAGTACTAGCAGCGCTGGCCTCTGAATGATGGTTCCGGGTCTTTCTTGCCAGCAGTTCTGCAGTCTGCAGAATAGAGAATCCGTGTGCCCATCACACGCATCACGCAACGTACTATCAGCAGCTGCTGACAAAAATTTTAATCTGATAAGCAAAAGTTTTACTGGGAGGCCGGATTATATATGGGGCAACATGCATGACTAGGTACCACACGCAGCTAACTACTAGCCTTCTCAGAGACTGATGAAGAAAGTGTAGCTTCGCTGAACCGTCCCAAGATTAGAAAAGGGGTCATCTGTAGGGTACCTTTAAGAAACCGTGTTGCTCTTTTCTGCTTTGTTAGGTGTATTAACATGCTCAAAACGTTCCCATGCATTCTGTGCATGCTGTCCTAAACTACACAGCATCGAGATGCTTGGCAATGCAGGCTTCAACAACTCTGCATGAGCTGTCGTCATCCTAGGTTCCTGGTTCTTGCTACTACTACCAAACTCTCGAGTGCACAATACATTCCCAGAATACATACATGCGCGCTCTGAGGTAAGGTACGTACACACCTACGGCACACACCTGGCTGGTTCCTGATTTCCTGTTGGGCAGGCAGCATATAACTAACCAGCTTGATTGGCGGAGGGTCATCGGTTGGTTTTCCACTCAAAGTCCAACAAAGCAGGTGAAGTCGTCGTACCATAAGTCCATACTCCATACATTCATGCCCGTGCTAGACTGCTCCTAGCTTCAATATTATACATATAAGTTGCTGATGCTACAAAACCAAACCAGCTGCTGCCCAGGGCTTGCTTGGGCTATAAATACCCATGCATGCTCCCCAGCTAGCCATCTCATTCTACAGCCAAGACACACACTGCAGTCTGTGCAGCAGCAGCACTTGGGATAGGAATATATACCACCCATTGATTGATATCAATCATGGCTCCAGCATCAGCTGCAACAAAATGCAGCAGCAGCGCCAGCGGCGTCGCTCTGCTCTTGCTCCTAGTGCTAATGGCGGCCGGCACCTCGTCGGCGCAGCTGTCAACCAGCTTCTACTCCTCCTCGTGCCCTGGCGTGTACGACGCCGTCAAGTCGGCGATCCAGTCCGCCATCACCACCGAGCAGCGCATGGGCGCCTCCATCGTCCGCCTCTTTTTCCACGACTGCTTCGTCCAAGTTATTACCACCGCCACCATTCCCTCCACCATGCATCTCATCATATCATGCATGACTAACCTAATTTGGTCACCGTGCATGTAGGGCTGCGACGCGTCGCTGCTGCTGGATGACACGGCCAGCTTCCAGGGCGAGAAGATGGCGACGCCCAACAACGGCTCCGTGCGAGGCTTCGAGGTCATCGACGCCGTCAAGTCCGCCGTCGAGAAGGTCTGCCCTGGCGTCGTCTCCTGCGCCGACATCCTCGCCATCGCTGCAAGGGACAGCGTCGTCATCGTGAGTGTAGTAGCGCATCAGTGCATGGCAATAGATGATGAACTGTGAGACTGTGTCAATTGATGGATGCTGACGGTGATATGCAGCTGGGTGGTCCGAGCTGGGACGTGAAGGTCGGGCGGCGCGACTCGACGACGGCGAGCTTCAGGGGCGCCAACAACAACATCCCGCCGCCGACGTCGGGCCTCGCCAACCTCACCTCGCTCTTCGCCGCGCAGGGCCTCTCCCAAAAAGACATGGTCGCGCTCTCTGGTGCGTGTGTAATATTCTCAAAAAATATTCTCTCTCAAACGCATATATATATATATATGGAATTACTATATTCCAGTTAGAATTTTTTTTTTGAAAACTTTCCAGTTAGAATATAGCAAAAGCCTTTCCACATACACTCGATCTATTTATTACTAAATAATGTAGCTTTGTTTGGTGGAAGATGCAGCTGGTATATATATGTACTATCACCACCGGAATTTGATACTAGTTCCGTTTTGACTTGGAAGCTTAACTCTCTTCGTCGTCACATATCAAGCTGTGACATGCATGAATAGCCTAATTTTGGCAGTTAGTTAGAAAGACTACATAAATAATTAGTGTTGGCCCATGTGTGTTCATATTACTACTAGACAAATTACATATGTTTTAAAAAATTTATCATATGAAAGTTGGGCCGAAACAGTTATATCTGCGCAGTTAGAAAATGTAAAAGAGGTGACATTACCACATATTGTCGGCAGGGGTTTCTTGTAGAAAATTCTTTGCCCAAAGCTTTAACTTTTTTGCTAATCCTGCCTCTAACTAGATAGCCACTTTCGATGGCTGAAAGGTCAGTCTTCCACCTAATATCTTAATTCGACGAAATACTAAAACATGCATAAAGTACTTGCACATTATGTACATACCAAGATACAAGTTAGGTACAAACCATACATGTGGTTCCTTTTGTTTCGCTTCATTCCTAGAATCAGATACCTTTATCTTCTTTTTAGAAATTTAGACAATCAAGAACAGCCTGTATGCTTTTTTTGAATAAAAAACAAGAAGATGCTTCCAAAAGTTATGTGCTAATTTAAGCGGTACATAATTCATTTTCTCAATCACCCCATTTGTAACTTTCGATCATGCAGGGTTCTCTCTATATAGTAATCTAAATCATTAAGCATTTTTGTTTGTGTAATGCCTCTTTTGCCAGGAGCTCACACCATTGGCCAAGCACGTTGCACCAACTTCAGAGCCCACGTATACAATGACACTAACATCGATGGCACCTTCGCAAGATCAAGGCAATCAGGCTGCCCTAGAACCTCAGGTTCAGGTGACAACAATTTGGCGCCTCTGGACCTTCAAACCCCAACCGTCTTTGAGAACAACTACTACAAGAACCTTGTGTGCAAGGAGGGGCTTCTACACTCCGACCAGGAGCTCTTCAATGGCGGAGCCACCGATGCGCAAGTTCAATCATACATCAGTAGCCAGAGCACATTCTTCTCAGATTTTGTGACAGGCATGATAAAGATGGGTGACATCACACCGTTAACAGGCTCTAATGGGCAGATCAGGAAGAACTGCAGAAGGATTAACTAATAAGAGGCGGTGCACACTATCTAGTAGCAAGGGTTTTCAGTGTGATGTCCTTAAGTTAATTTGTAATATGTCTACTTTCACAAAATTGTGAGATCATCATGTTGTACCAAGGTGTTGAGATGTTGTTCATTTAAATAAGTAATCCATCATTTGTTCTTTACACAACCTTTTTCTTGAGTTTATTATTATACATGTACTTTTGCATGATAAATAAATGATGTGAAGTATTCAAAGTAAAAAGGATGAACTGTTAAAACTAACATATTTCTAATGTTGCCCTTTTTTCACACTTTATGATGTGGCATAGTGTCCAAGGAAGAATGATCGGTGGGACGAAGGTCCCATTCCAGGTTGCACCAATGCAATTGGAGACCCTAAACTAGCCGGCGGGAAATAATAAATGCGGGTTCTACGTAATGTGGGCAATGCTTCGCTACCTCGGTGTAAAATCGGAGTATGCAGATGCTTTGGTGTGTATAATTCCCATTTCATTTATATTTGTTAATTCAACAAAATGATCTATTGTTATCCCTTACATTTGTGCCTTTCGATATCATCTTTTTTGAATGGCAGCGCAAAAAATTTAAACACCAAAGGTTGTTAGACATGGAGATCTTAGCATTGTCATTGGAGCTAGCAGCCTTCATCCTAGCTGAGGTATTGGAATATAACGGAACATTCTTCATTGCACAGCCCATGAAGTACAAGGACCACTATGGGACAGAGCGGCTATCTAGACTACTGTAATTTCTTTTTTATTTTGAGGAATCGAGATCTTGATAAGTACAATTGAACTGTAACCGTAACATTTGTAATGTTTGATGTTGATGGACATGTCGTCTACGTAGCGAATATAAAGCGAAACCCGATTCCACGAAAAAAAAATTATAAAACAATAAAATACGAAATAGGGATCACTGCTGGTTAGCACAAAACCGGCAGTGATGGTAAAGAGGGCACTGCCGGCTTGAGCCACGAGCTGGCAGTGTTGCTCAAGACATCACTGTCGGCTTGACATACTAACCGACAGTGTTGTTGAAGTCATCACCGCCGGCTTGACCTACCAGCCAGTAGTGTTGCCTTCACCAACACAGCTGGCTTGAACCACTAGCCGGCAGTGATGGCTCGACCAACACAGCTGGCTTGAGCCATCAACCAACAGTGTTGGCTTGCTCAACACTGCTGGCTTGAGATAGCAGCCGACAGTGTAGGCTTACTCAACACTGCTGGCTTGAGCCACTAGCCGACAGCGTTGTTTTGACCATCACTGTCGGTTGAGGCCACAAACCGATAGTCACTACGATAGAAAACGTTTTTACTGGCGAGTAAAACACCACTCTGCTGGTGGGTTCCGCACCCGCCAACAACTTTGAGCCAGCACAAATGGCGGTCTGTGCTGGCGGGTGCTCGCATGCCAGTACAGTGGTCCACTGTGCTGGCGGACGACATAACCAATCGCCAGCACAGTAGACCACCGTCTGTACTCAACGCGAACCGTACATTCCTTTTTCATCTAAAAACTCTAGATGATTGGCATCGAAGGTCCTCCACTGGCGAGCATCGGATGGATGTCGAAGCTTTCCGTCATCCTTTACTGGGCGATCAGCGTGCCAAGTCATCTGTTCAGCAGTGTTTGGGTTTGAGAACAAACGCTTCAGACAGTCCACCACCGGCAAGTACCACATCACCAAGGCAGGGACTCTGCGCTGAGTCGTCGTGTCAGTACCCATACAGGACTCATCCTCCACTTGAGCACCAGCACCTTTCTTTGCACCCTTCTTCCTCTTATCCCCGATTGAGGAACCGGCATGGTCCCCATAGAAATCGGCATTACTTTTGTAACGGCTAGCATCGCAATTTGGACACCTTTCCAATGCCGCGTGCTCCGTGCGAGGCTTCGAGGTCATCGACGCCGTCAAGTCCGCCGTCGAGAAGGTCTGCCCTGGCGTCGTCTCCTGCGCCGACATCCTCGCCATCGCTGCAAGGGACAGCGTCGTCATCGTGAGTGTAGTAGCGCATCAGTGCATGGCAATAGATGATGAACTGTGAGACTGTGTCAATTGATGGATGCTGACGGTGATATGCAGCTGGGTGGTCCGAGCTGGGACGTGAAGGTCGGGCGGCGCGACTCGACGACGGCGAGCTTCAGGGGCGCCAACAACAACATCCCGCCGCCGACGTCGGGCCTCGCCAACCTCACCTCGCTCTTCGCCGCGCAGGGCCTCTCCCAAAAAGACATGGTCGCGCTCTCTGGTGCGTGTGTAATATTCTCAAAAAATATTCTCTCAAACGCATATATATATATATATGGAATTACTATATTCCAGTTAGAATTTTTTTTTTGAAAACTTTCCAGTTAGAATATAGCAAAAGCCTTTCCACATACACTCGATCTATTTATTACTAAATAATGTAGCTTTGTTTGGTGGAAGATGCAGCTGGTATATATATGTACTATCACCACCGGAATTTGATACTAGTTCCGTTTTGACTTGGAAGCTTAACTCTCTTCGTCGTCACATATCAAGCTGTGACATGCATGAATAGCCTAATTTTGGCAGTTAGTTAGAAAGACTACATAAATAATTAGTGTTGGCCCATGTGTGTTCATATTACTACTAGACAAATTACATATGTTTTAAAAAATTTATCATATGAAAGTTGGGCCGAAACAGTTATATCTGCGCAGTTAGAAAAATGTAAAAGAGGTGACATTACCACATATTGTCGGCAGGGGTTTCTTGTAGAAAATTCTTTGCCCAAAGCTTTAACTTTTTGCTAATCCTGCCTCTAACTAGATAGCCACTTTCGATGGCTGAAAGGTCAGTCTTCCACCTAATATCTTAATTCGACGAAATACTAAAACATGCATAAAGTACTTGCACATTATGTACATACCAAGATACAAGTTAGGTACAAACCATACATGTGGTTCCTTTTGTTTCGCTTCATTCCTAGAATCAGATACCTTTATCTTCTTTTTAGAAATTTAGACAATCAAGAACAGCCTGTATGCTTTTTTTGAATAAAAAACAAGAAGATGCTTCCAAAAGTTATGTGCTAATTTAAGCGGTACATAATTCATTTTCTCAATCACCCCATTTGTAACTTTCGATCATGCAGGGTTCTCTCTATATAGTAATCTAAATCATTAAGCATTTTGTTTGTGTAATGCCTCTTTTGCCAGGAGCTCACACCATTGGCCAAGCACGTTGCACCAACTTCAGAGCCCACGTATACAATGACACTAACATCGATGGCACCTTCGCAAGATCAAGGCAATCAGGCTGCCCTAGAACCTCAGGTTCAGGTGACAACAATTTGGCGCCTCTGGACCTTCAAACCCCAACCGTCTTTGAGAACAACTACTACAAGAACCTTGTGTGCAAGGAGGGGCTTCTACACTCCGACCAGGAGCTCTTCAATGGCGGAGCCACCGATGCGCAAGTTCAATCATACATCAGTAGCCAGAGCACATTCTTCTCAGATTTTGTGACAGGCATGATAAAGATGGGTGACATCACACCGTTAACAGGCTCTAATGGGCAGATCAGGAAGAACTGCAGAAGGATTAACTAATAAGAGGCGGTGCACACTATCTAGTAGCAAGGGTTTTCAGTGTGATGTCCTTAAGTTAATTTGTAATATGTCTACTTTCACAAAATTGTGAGATCATCATGTTGTACCAAGGTGTTGAGATGTTGTTCATTTAAATAAGTAATCCATCATTTGTTCTTTACACAACCTTTTCTTGAGTTTATTATTATACATGTACTTTTGCATGATAAATAAATGATGTGAAGTATTCAAAGTAAAAAGGATGAACTGTTAAAACTAACATATTTCTAATGTTGCCCTTTTTTCACACTTTATGATGTGGCATAGTGTCCAAGGAAGAATGATCGGTGGGACGAAGGTCCCATTCCAGGTTGCACCAATGCAATTGGAGACCCTAAACTAGCCGGCGGGAAATAATAAATGCGGGTTCTACGTAATGTGGGCAATGCTTCGCTACCTCGGTGTAAAATCGGAGTATGCAGATGCTTTGGTGTGTATAATTCCCATTTCATTTATATTTGTTAATTCAACAAAATGATCTATTGTTATCCCTTACATTTGTGCCTTTCGATATCATCTTTTTTGAATGGCAAACAAAAAAATTTAAACACCAAAGGTTGTTAGACATGGAGATCTTAGCATTGTCATTGGAGCTAGCAGCCTTCATCCTAGCTGAGGTATTGGAATATAACGGAACATTCTTCATTGCACAGCCCATGAAGTACAAGGACCACTATGGGACAGAGCGGCTATCTAGACTCATCGTAATTTCTTTTTTATTTTGAGGAATCGAGATCTTGATAAGTACAATTGAACTGTAACCGTAACATTTGTAATGTTTGATGTTGATGGACATGTCGTCTACGTAGCGAATATAAAGCGAAACCCGATTCCACGAAAAAAAAATTATAAAACAATAAAATACGAAAAATAAATCACTGCTGGTTAGTACAAAACCGGCAGTGATGGTAAAGAGGGCACTGCCGGCTTGAGCCACGAGTTGGCAGTGTTGCTCAAGACATCACTGTCGGCTTGACATACTAACCGACAGTGTTGTTGAAGTCATCACCGCCGGCTTGACCTACCAGCCAAAGAGTGTTGCCTTCACCAACACAAAGGCTTGAACCACTAGCCGGCGGTGATGGCTCGACCAACACAACCGGTGGCTTGAGCCATCAACCAACAAAGTGTTGGCTTGCTCAACACTTGCGGGCTTGAGATAGCGACCGGCGGTGTAGGCTTACTCAACACCTGCTGGCTTGAGCCACTAGCCGACAGCCGTTGTTTTGACCATCACCGCCGGTTGGGGCCACAAACCGATAGTCACTACGATAGAAAACGTTTTTCTTGGCGGGTAAAACACCACTCTGGCTGGCGGGTTCCGCACCGCCAACAACTTTGAGCCAAAGACAAATGGCGGTCTGTCTTCAAGGGTGCTTTCAGATGTTAAGATCTGATGGTCCATCAGTCTTTGGCGGACGACATAACCACCAATCGCCAAAGACAAGATGAGACCACCGTCTGCACTCAACGCGAACCGTACATTCCTTTTTCATCTAAAAACTCTAGATGATTGGCATCAAGGTCCTCCATCGGGCGAGCATCGGATGGATGTCAAGCTTTCCGTCATCCTTCTCACGCGATCAGCGTGCCAAGTCATCTGCTCAAGAAGTTTTGGGTTTGAGAACAAACGCTTGCAGACGATCCACCACCGGCAAGTACCACATCACCAAAGGCGGGGACTCTGCAACTGAGTCGTCGTGTGTCGATACCCATACAGACTCATCCTCCACTTGAGCACCAAAGCACCTTTCTTTGCACCCTTCTTCCTCTTATCCCCGATTGAGGAACCGGCATGGTCCCCATAGAAATCGGCATTACTTTTGTAACGGCTAGCATCGCAATTTGGACACCTTTCCAATGCCGCGTGCTCACCGCGGTACAGTATGCAGTGGTTCCTGCAGGCGTGTATTCTCTGCACACACATCTTCAATGGATTGGTAATCTTCTTTGCTTCGTATGTGTTATTTGGCACAAAGTTCGGCTTCGGTAGCAAATTGCCAAGCAGAGTAAGGAGATCATTGAAACTATTGTCTGACCAACCGAATTTAGCCTTCAGGATCAGAAGATGAAGGACGAAACACAGCACTATCCACTCCTTCCCACATCCCTCATACATATGGTCCTTTGCTGCCTTCTTTAGGGTCTCGAAATTCTCTAACCCTTTAGCAGTCCCTAGCAAAACTTCCGGTTCAATATGGCGCAACATGTCCTCCATATCAGCATCACGTTCCTCATCCACTTTTGGTTCCACATGCACATATGTTTGATCACCATTTTGATCTCCAAGATCGTAATCATCATCCATCATAACATGATCATTGTCACTTGCATCATCACCACCCACTTCATCACACCCAGTATTGATGTATGTGTTGTTGGAAGTAGCTCCCCGCCTCTCCATGGTGGGACCAAATTGTGTAGTCATGCACAAAACCTCCTGTATCAAATGCCTCTTGATGACATTAGTATCCTCCCATAAAATTTTGTTGCTACAAATCACAACACGGACAACGAATTTGCTTTGTCTTGCAAATGCGAAGCGTGCTTCTTCGCAGCCTCCACAAACTTCTCTACCTCGACATGAAAGTAGGCGAATGCCTCCGTGTACCATACATCCATGCTCTTTGATCCATCTTTAACAACCTATATGATAAGATTTCCATGTTATTAAAATGAAAAACATAGCAGTTAAACCTAGGATGTAATTACATTAAAATGACAAACATAGGTTATAATAAGATCAAGGAAGAGAAATTAGTTAGGCGCAGACAATTTTGTCACCACCGGATGTTCCAAGCCTCTTAGGTTCCAAAGAGGGAACATCCGGTGGTGAAGAAAATCTCAGTAATTTTGGACCCTTGAAAAATTTGTCCAACAGCATCTAAACATCATAGCGTCGGACCTTCCCGCATACTGCTTCACCTTGTTATCAACTCCCATTGGAACATCCGGTGCCTTTTTTACACGCGCATCTCCACGGCGTCCTTTTGACGACGCTACCGCTTTTTTAATTAACCTAGCCTTTTACCACGCCCGCCTGCCCGTTTTTCACCGTGCGCCTCCGCTCCCATGCGCCACCCGCCTCCGCCATCTCTCGTGCCGTCGCCTCACCGCCTAGGGTTCCACACCGCCGCGCCCCTCCCGCCTGGCCACACGCCGTCTTTAAGGCCAAAGAGTCCACTTCCTACCAAATCCTTGTGCAATGGTGAGGCCCCATCTAATTCTCCCCTTTGCTATGCTTAAGTTACATTTTACTCTTGTATATCTCTCTCTCGGCATTCTATAATCTTCCACCATATCTCTTGCAGATGGCAAAGTAGAAGAGGAAGGGTAAGGAAAAGGTTGTGCCTAAGAAGAAAAAGAGCAAGTCCGACAAGGATTGGGAGCGTGCATCGAGCGTGCTTGGATCTTGAGGGGCAGCCACAGAGGGGCATTCAGTGTTGGGGAGCCAGTTCGAGGCAATTACACAGTGCTCGGGGAGCAGCCGGCAGAGCAGCCTTTGAGGAGGTCAGGCCGTACTCGTCGTCGACAGAGACAGCTACACCTTCTTCCACAAGCTGCGTTCCGTCCCTCGGACCCGCGGAGGAAGCGTTCAGAGGCCAGCACAGCAGCGTGCTTCTCCCATCCTTCGGAGAGAGCACGCAGTGATACAGATGAGGAGGGAGGCAGGATCAGGGGCACCCGGGTTGAGGTTTTTGGAGTCCATCTTCGTGATTTGAGGACCTTGCCAGGGCCTAAGGCGAAGAAGTTGAGGAATGTGACTCTCGATGAGTGGTTCACGCGTAGGCGTGACCACAATGTGGATCCTCGCTTTTGGACTCTGTTACAGGAGAGCTTCTTCACCTCTTACACTCGAGGTGGTTCTCAGCTTAGCACGCACAGGATGCTACAGTGGACAGCTCTCAGGGCAGCCGCAGGTGGTACTCCCATACTTCCACACTTTGAGTACATCCCCGGCTTGACAGCTCTAGGCCCTGTTCGCTTGAGCTTATCAGCCAGAATCACCCCTACTTTTTAGCTATGGGAATAATATTTTTCTCTCACAACAAATCAGTCCTACGAATCAGCCATAGCAGCAATAAGTCCAGCCGAACAGGGCCTACTCAGTGAGAGGTCCCGATATGTTCCAGATTGGGTCCGAATCTTCTATGCTACAGTTCACATTGACCCTCGCTTGACTTCTGAGGCGTATGTGGTTCACAACGCTCTCAGGAGGTCTTTACTCTTCAGAGTTGGGAATGCCGAGTCGATCACCGGACTGCAGCAGTGGCTTCTCGTACACATCATGAGACACAGGCCGTTTGACATCGTTGATCTTTTGGTGTCCGAGGTGGAGGATGCTATTATGCATGGGATGGGCATGAACCGTCAGCAGCCATATGCTCATTGGATTAGTTGGTTGTTGGCTTGCTTGGGAGGTCGGCTGCACATATCCATTTATGAGAGCTGCAAGACGTGCTTCAAGTTCTATAGGCCCACAATGCCTAATGATGCTAGGAGAGGAGCTAGAGGGGTTCGGCGTGCACATGTTGAGCTTGAGGAGAGAGCTATTGCACAGGCAGCCATGGGTGAGGCCGAGCGAGAGGATGAGATACTTGCAGCCGCTGAGGCTCCTCTTCCACACTACCTTGCCACAGATTCTGAGTACTCCGATGAGGACGATGACTACAGTCCTTCAGAGTTCGTCGTGCTCATGATGATGAGGCGTGTGGTTCTTCTCTTCCAGGACAGCATGAGCCAGCGCCAGAGCCGACAGTTCCCACAGTGACAGCTGCTCAGGTCACTCAGACCGACACGCTCACAGCTATACTCCAGTCTGTGACAGCCGTGCAGCGGGCGAGTGAGCCCGTGTTTAGTTGCTAGACCAAATTCTAAAAAAGTGCTACAGTATTCATCACATCGAATTTTGCGATACGTGTATGGAGCATTAAATGTAGGAAAAAAAAAACTAATTGCATAGTTTAGTTGAAAATCGCAAGACGAACGTTTTAAGTCTAATTAGACCATGACTGAACACTAATTATCAAATAAAAACGAAAGTGCTACCGTAGCAAAAAAAAAAAAAAAAAAATCCAAAATTCACCCAACTAAACACCCTACGAAGAGAGGATGGTGCGGGCTGAGGAGAGGATGGTACAGATGCAGTCTCATATGTCCCTTCAGCTTGAGACCCAGCAGGTCATTCTTGATGGTATGAGACAACAGCAGGAGGCTCAGAGGCAGCAGATGCTTACCGGTCAGATGTTCTCTTTTCTCTCTGGATGCCTAGGACAGCTGTATTGTCACACCGGGCTAGAGCCACCCCCACTTCCTACCACTCAGCAGATCCAGCACGAACCCACAGCTCCTGCTCCTCCGGTTGTTGGTTTCGTGCAGACTCCCTTGGCCACTGACCCAGTCTCACCTCTTCTGCAGACTGGGATGTTGTCCCTACCACAGACGACCGAGCCTCAGCTTACACAGTCACCGGCTTCTTCTCCCGAGCAGCCACGGCAGGGTGAGTTCACGAGTCCGATGTCGACTCAGGTGTCTGCTCCGTTCTCTACAGCTCCACTTCTATCAGAGGAGACACCGCCGCAGCCTTCTGATCTCCCAGCGCCGAGGTCCAGTTCTCCTCTTCCGTCCTTTGTGACACCTCGGTCCGAGGGGCTTGACGAGCCGGATGCCGCTCTTCGCACTGTCACTCAGCAGATTCAGGCAGAGATGGCTTCTGAGGTTGAGGGGACAGTTTCCTCTCCTTTGCCTGAGGGTGGCATGCCCGCTTCCCCTCGTGTTGATCCAGCTCTTCCCGAGAGTTCTCCCAGCATTTCTGGCTTTAGCTCCGACGCCGAGGCCTCGGCATACGTTGTTCAGCCCTCCGGATCCGCCGCTTCTGCCTCGTCGCCTAAGGGGGAGTAGAGATAGGGGGAGCTTGGGGGGTGTTTGTTGGTTATTTTGTGGATCTTCATGTAATAGACATGTGTACTCATGTGCGTGGTTGTACCTTTGTGTTATTGCTTGTATGCTTGTTTACCTTCTTCTTATCTTACTTGTCATGCATTCTGTTATTGACGTGTGCTTTCATTTAAAGGCTAAGGACCTTTCTAGAACTAAGTGTCACAGAGAGATGAAGGACACTTAGTTCTATTTTCTCTCTCTCTTGCCTCCTCTCTCTCTCTCTCCTAGTTCTAGATCTAGATCTAGATGACAAGCTAATGAAGGTTGGAATGGCACAAACTCACCTTAGCCACCTCCCCCAAGGACTCCTAAGGAAATCAAGAGCAAAACCTCCCCCCCCTTAGATTTGGTGTTTTTGGGCTTTTCCCGAGCTCCTCTCAGGCAAGCGCCAAAATGGAAGGTTGCCTGGGGAGGATGATGAACAGGAGCTTTTATACTGTGCTCTGTGCTGGCGGGCGACATAACCAACCGCCAACACAGGTCACCCATCTATGCTGGCGATGGGCTTATGTTGCCCGCCAGCACAGTGCTCTCTGTGCTGGCGGGTGATTATGTCACCCGCCAGCAGAGATGGGGTGACCTGTCTTTGGTAGGTAGGTGCTGCGTTGCCAAAGATAAATGCACCATTTGTCTTCTTGCTGGTGCTTCCCACTGGATGACGCGATTCTGTGTCTTTGGCAGGTGCCAATCGCGCTTGCCAGCACGCTAATTTCCTTGTGCCAGCACAAATCGATTCTGGCGTAGTGAGTGTTGGTTTAACCGGACACTATCGGGTGCCGCCAGGAACCGACACTCTTGCCTGTAGATCACTGTCGGTTTTAGGTAACCGGCAATGATGTCAACCCCCCATCACTGCTGGTATGCCACTGTCGGTTCAAAATCCGGCAGTGAAGGGGTTTCTAGAACCGACAGTGATATGAAGAACTAGGATAGTGAAGCTAAATAATAGCAGTACAGATCAATAGGTCAAATTAATCATGGAAACACCGAAATAGACAGACTCCAAGAGCATTTAGAAAATAGATACACAGAATGGCTTACTCAGGAAATATGTTTCTGGGATTCGGTCATAGACAACGTGCTCCCGAAAGGCGAAAGCTCCCTAAAAAGAGCAAAACAGTCACATTTGGCCTGGTGTGCAATTGTGGAAGCATGCAAAAACAATTTTACTAATTTTTCAGAATTTCTTCTCCATCCTTTCGCACAACTCCTATGTGTGCCACTATTAACGCTTTCTTCAACCAATCGATGGAAGTTTCAGGCTCATTTGCCATCAAAACAGGAAGAATAGCGATGCACCAAACTACCTGAAAAGGGGTGGAGTCACGGAAAGCGAGTCCAATAGCTCTACCACTCGTACATGCTGCTGAACACTGCCGATTTTAATGCAGAGTAATTATTTCCGAGATGGCAAACATGCAACAGGAGTTCTCAGAGAGGCAAGTAAGACAGTCTTGACAAGGCTAATATACAAGATTTCTACCTGACCTGACCTGATGACCCCAACTAAACTCATTTTTTTTTTTTGGACGAAACTGGAGGGGTGTGGATCACTACAGAAATTTATTGAGTAAAAAAAAGCGAAAGAGTTACTGTACAAGCAGTTAAGAAACAAAGAAGGAAATGAAAAAAAAACAAGGGAGAGTAAAAAGATTACAAGGATCCATAAGTCAAAAGTGATTGAAACTTTGACTTTTGCCCTTAAACTCAGAAGTGATAACTCTTTTTTGAATATTCTCTTTGCTGCTTGTATCTCTGGCTGTTCTTTTTTTAAGATGAAGTCGTTTCTGACAGACCAAATTGCCTAGCACATTAAAATTGCAACCATCATGAAGAAGACTGGATGAGATTTATCTCTGAGTTGTAATATGCATTCAAAGATGTCCACTCCATTCTGAAAACTGATACCCAACATGCTCCAACAATCAATGAAAAGGTGTTGATAGGTTTCTTCGACTGAAAGGCTACACAGTACGCAGTTGAATGAATCAAGATGCATATTCTTCCTTCTTAGTATATTTCTTGTGCTAAGCCTGTCATTTAGGAGTAACCAGAAGAAGACCTTATGTTTTGGTTGACAAAAACAATTCCAGAGCCATCTGTATGCTTGGTGGACATCTCTATGTCCAATTAGAAAGCTGTAGGTTCTAGCTGCTGAAAATTCCCCCCAATTGGATGACCATTTGTCATCTCCATCAGTTAAAGGAAAGTGCTCAAGGAAAGATTGCACTGCTTGCAGTTGGGAATATGCTTCATTGGACAAGGGTAGATTGAAAAGGTCTGGAAGATGCTGCTAAGCATAAAATTCCCTGACTGAGATAACTTTGATTTTTGCAAAGGAGTGAAGTTCAGGGTAATCATTTTCAAAGTCTGCTGGATCCATTTATCTTCCCAAAATAGACAAGTGCTTCCATTTTAATGTGAATGATGGAGAAGGATTTGAATGTTTGCAGAAGCTTGAGGATGTCTCTCCACCAGAATGAGCCTTTTTTTAGTGGCATTGGGTAACTTACCACATTGCTGTAATGCTTCTCCCAAACCAAAGAAACCAAGGGCAAGTCCTTCTTGTTAAAGAATTTATCTAGATTTTTCATTAGTAGAGCTTCATTGTGTTTCTTTAAGTCAATAGCACCTAGGCCTCCCTCCTCCTTTGGTACACACACCATTTCCCATGCTGCCTTTGGAGGTTGTTTTAGAATTTATGTCAGCCCCTCTCCAAAGGCAGTGTTTCCTGAATTTATCAATCTGTTTAATTACTCCTTTAGGAAGGGATAGAGTACACATGTGGAAAGTGGGAAGAGCTGAAAGCACAGCATTTGTGAGCTCAAGTTTCCTAGCCTGGGAGAGGAAAGTAGAAGTGCAGGCTAATCTTCTTTCACACTTAGAAACAAGGGGGAGGAAATCATCAATTCTGGGTTTAGTGATCCCCAGGGGAAGGCCAAGATAAGTGAAAGGAAGGATCCTTTAGAGCAACCGAAGGTATTGGCTAGATGGTTAAACTTTTCTGGAGAAATGTTAATTGGAACCATCATGGATTTATTGAAGTTGACTTTTAACCCAGTGGATTCAGAGAAGGAATGTAACACAGATTTCAGAAAAAACAACTGTCTTGTGTCACTTTCAAGGACAATAAGGGTGTCATCAGCATACTGAATCACATGGAAGTCCAAAGAGGTATTCAGAGGGATTGGAAGGTTGAGAAGGCCTCTTTGTCTTGCTTTGTTCAGTATGGTCCGGAGAAAATCAGCTGCCAAGACAAACAGGAAAGGGGAGAGGGGATCCCCTTGTCTGACCCCTCTCTAACAATGAATGGTTTTTCTTGGCACCCCATTGAGTAGCACATTGGAGGTCCTAGAGGAGAGAATGTTTTTGATCCATCCAAGCCAAATTGGTCCAAAACCCTTTGCTTCCATAAGTTTTAGAATAGTTTGGTGCTCAATTTTATCTAAAGCTTTCTCAAAGTCCAGCTTGAGAATGATGATTTCCTTCTTAGAATGGTGACATAGGTGCAGGTATTCAAAGGACCAAGCAAGGCAATCCTGGATTGTTCTGTTTTTGATGAAGCCATATTGGATTTTGTGAATAAGAGAAGGAATGATAGCCTGGAGCCTGTTGGCAAGGATTTTGGTAATGATTTTCATTGAGCAATTAAGAAGGGATATGGGTCTGTAATCAGATATAAAAGTGGGGCTATCAATATTTGGAACAAGAGTGATAAAGGAGGAGTTAATACTCTGGAGGCAGACATTGTAGCTATGAAAAGCCCAGCAAAGTTCATAGAAGTCATTTTTAATGGTTGCCCAACATTTTTTTATGAACTACCACTATGTTCAGGAGTATTTGGTTCACAAGCCAGTAGTATTTGATTTAGAAGCTGCAAAGTGTGTTTCAAGGGGATGCAACTTACCAGGAAGTCAGGAACACAAGGGTCACCGGGGATCGAGCACCATAAAGCTGCAAAATGGAATCAAATTGATGGTGTATTACTTGCTAGGAAGTAGGAACACGCATGTAAAGAAAAGATCAAATGACTAGCATCGCAGCTCTAGATTGTTGGCATCACACACAGGTGCA
Source organism: Miscanthus lutarioriparius (assembly GCA_904845875.1). Lineage (NCBI taxonomy): Eukaryota > Viridiplantae > Streptophyta > Magnoliopsida > Poales > Poaceae > Miscanthus > Miscanthus lutarioriparius. The sequence continues at coordinate 42,668 of CAJGYO010000857.1, read as the reverse complement.
TGTCTCTCCTTCACGGTGTCGCTGCAGTGTCCGCCGGCGGCAGCCCGACAGGGTCTCGGTGCAGTCGTTGCCCTGCAGCCCCTTCCTTGACCAGAGTACCAGACCACATCCCAGCAGCGGCCACTCGGATCCCCTGCGATTTGACGGCAGCCAGCGGCCCGACCCATCTCCCTCCCTCTTTTACGTCCTCTCGGCGCCGCGGCAGGCGGCACAACGCGATATGGGTCCTCAGATCGGAATTGTACGTGGGTGATAAAAGGAAAGTCACGGCTTGACCTGACAGAGTCAAGTGCTGAATCTGAATCCCCAATCACGCCCAAATTTAGTGAATGAATACAGTGAAATCAGGGTGTGTTGATGTGATTCCCCACCCACAGAGGAGAGACCAGATGGCATCGATATGCCATCGGGGCGGCCGTGCCGTGTTGGTGCTATTCCTGTTGACCGCTTTTTCTTTTCTAGAAGCCTTTGACCACTGGTGTGAAATATGTTGTCTCTAGTCTCTCCCAGTTCCGGAAGCTCGGTGCCCAGCAACATGGGGCGGCCGTGCCGGCGCTGTTGTTGTTGACTATTAATGGTTGTCTATAGTCTCTCCCAACTCCGGCGGAACGGCACCCGGCAAGGTGGCAGGGTGTTGTGAAATATGGTTGTGTCTCTCCCAGCTCTGGCGGCTGGGTGCGCGACAATGGAGACTGCGTGGGGCGGCCGTGCTGGAACGGTCATGTGCTTTGGATTGATGAGCATCTCGGACAAGCCAATGACGAGCTTATGAATAGAAGAGTTTAATCCTCATTCCTGCCATTGCAACGAGTTTCATCAATCAGTTACTTGCTCGATCGGCTCAGCCCTCCTCGGTCACTCCCACTCCGATCCGCTGCCTGTAACTGCAACAGTTTTCTTCCCTAGTCGGCTAAGCCTTTCACTCCTCGTCGTCGCGACGACCCTTCCGGTGGCAGTGGCAGACCGCCAAGCCACCGACGATGACACCCACACCGCCGTCGCCGAGGGAACCGCCCGCCTCGCATGCGATTGCTGGTGGCTTTGTGTTTATGGTTGTCTCTATTCTTTGCTTAAGATGGAGACGAGTACATGACCCCACTAGTTAAGCAAGATATCAGGACTGTTGTGGTGCTGCTTTGGTTTCCTCAAATACCTCACAATGCAAAGTGGCCCTATAAAGTGCAAGTTTATGACTAATGTAGCTAACTCTCCGAGTGAGACATATGGACATCCAAACAAAATTAGGGGACTGTATATATATTTATATGACCTTTAAGCATGAAATCTTTGCTGGAGGTCATAGACCTTTAGGCATGAAATCTTTGCTGGAGGTCATCCAAAAAGTATATGTCATTTACTTATCGTGTAAGTGCATTGCAAAATCATTATAACGGACCATCATTGTTCAACCATTATCCTCAGTGTGATCAACTGAACACCTTTCATGAGGACAGAAGCAACTACCGATGCAAACTGCATGATGCTCAATGATATGGCAGGAACATCAATTTTCTACCCTGAGCCAACTTATACTTGTCGGTTAAAAAAAAAGCTCTGCCAACAGAGGCTGCTGACGCAGCACCAACCTTGAGTAGCACCAACCTAGATCACCCTGCCCGTATGAACTGCTACCTGACCAACACCTTCAGATTAGCACAGGACTTTAATTTGTACCCATGTTCATGATCAGGCATGCCTTACTCAACTCTAATCTTTATTTAATTACCCTCCATCACAAACCTAGCCTATTTGGAAGGTGGGTTTTCATTAGAACCAGTGTAAAATATCAGTCCAAAAGTTTTCCAGGCCTGACCCAAAAATCTATTTGGATGGGCCGTTACTGAAAACGAACTTACACTACAATACTCATTATATATTTATTTTCCATTTAATGATTCTTTTCACATCACATGTAGTTCAAATTTTAAGTAATTTTGATAAATTGGCAGAAATGCACTTAAAATCCAGAAACACATATTATTGTAAAAAATTTAACCAAAACATGTATTAGATGGACAAACATATGGAATCTTGGCTACCTTGATTTTTATGTAAAAATGTAAAGTCTACATGATGCAGAGTACTATTTGTGTCTCTCTTTAGTACAAAACATAATATGTATACATATTTTATGATGTGGAATAACTTAAAACAATATGTTGATAGCCTAGTGTTGTGATGACCTTGTTTGTTCTATGATTATGGGCACGTGTTCAAACCTTGAAATATCTTCCGCTATGGTTCTTTTCTCTCTCGTTTTTTTCCCTAAATAAAATAGAGTCATCAGCTAGTTGGGTTGTAACCACAGAAAGAAAGGTGAGTGGGAGGGAGCCCAGTTGGGTCAGATTAGGTGCAAGAAAGGAGAGAGAGAAAAAGCCCGGTTGGGCCAGATTCGGTACAGGAAGGGAGAAAAGGCCACAATTCCTTGTTGGTGGGCTTTTGGAGAGAAATTGGTTGGCCTTTTTTAGACCAAAGGTATTCACCCCACTTTATTAGAAAGCGTAACGAGCACCAATGGTCCGAGGCTGGGAAGACCAGCATTACAGGAACGTACTAAGGCAAAAGCCCAGAACTTGTACCAACAAACTCCAACTAAGAACTCAACAGATAGCTCAAAAACAACTAGGAAAAAAGAATTCAGGTGGGGGGAACAAAAGGCTACGCAAACAGCATCCCCCAAACTGGATTACATAGACGCAACTCTCGAGGAGATATTATTTAGCATTCCGTCCGCCATCGGCATCATCTTCGGCTTGAGCAGGGGGCGCCACGACTTGGCCAGCAGCAGAGCCTTGTAGATCAGGGTCGACGGGGACGACACCACCTTCTTGTCGAAAACCAACTCATTGCGAGTTTTCCAAATAGACCATAAGGCTCCTGCACATATGAAGATGGTTAAAAGTTGTTTGTTACCTCTATACTGATCCACTATCTCCAAGAGTAGCGAGGAACAACTGGTTGGCGAGGATGGCCACCCCAGACAGTCTCGCAAGAAGGACCACAGAAGGACAGCCAGGGGGCATTGGAATAAAATGTGATCCGAAGTCTCATCTACTTCGCAAACAGGACATTTCTCAGAACCTGTCCATTTTTTCTTTTTTAACTGCACACCACATTGTATTCTGTCATGGTTTGCCATCCACATAAAATTTTTCACTTTCAGAGGGATGGGGCTTTTCCAGATCAACATAGCTCTGGCGTCAGCCATACCACCATTTGTGAGTGATTTATACAAGGATCTTGTAGTATACTGGCCAGATTTCTCCAAAGCCTGCACCATTTTATCCACACCTTCAGTTAACTGAACCTCATTTAATATCTCTAAGAGTTCAGCCCATTCCCGCCTCCGATGTCATCAAGTTGTCTCCTGAAACTAATCTCCCACCGTCCTTGGACACATGCTTTTGAAACCTCTAAGTTTTGATCGAAGCTATCTCAAACAACTTAAAGAAGTCGACCTTCAAAGGACATTCCCCAACCAACCATCAAGCGAATCTAGTTTGGACTCCAGCTTTAATCTCTATTTTCCTACCTCTTTGGAACCAGTCCCTCATACCAAGTAAAGATCTCCAAAACTGGGACCCCGTCTTTCTTCTTAATTGGTAGATACTTTTTTGGCCCAAGTATTTCTGTCTCAACAAAGAGCAAAGACAGACTACTATCTCCTGCTTCCAGCTTTAGCTATCCATTTTGCTAGTAAACAAATATTCATAACTCTAACATCCAGAACCCCAAACCCCCAAACTCTTTTGGTCTCGCTCAAAGGCTTCCCACTTAACCATGTGATACTTTCTTTTTTTTTTTCTGTACCTTGCCAAGAGACTCGGATCCGATCGAGTCTAACAATTTGGTAATTCCTTCATATAGCTCATACACCCCCATGGTGTACATCGAATACTAGAGAGGCAAGATTCTATCGAATAGATCTGCCACCGTGAGACAAATAATCACATTGCAGTGCTCGGGCGCTTCTCACTTTTATCACTCACATATCTCAACCGGTTTTTGGAAATTTTGCAAAAGCTCACTTGGCATGCCTAAGTAAGTCATAGGAAAGGAACAAGCCTTACACCCAAAGTATCAAGCAGCTTGTTTGTTGATCTTCTAACGACAACCCAACAAGAAATACCTCACTTTTATCAAAGTTGATTTTCATCCCCATATAGTTTCATAACAAGCCGAATTCTTCTAATATTGGTTAAGTTCTCAATGAGAACTGCAATGACAAAGATAGTATCATCGTGATTGCAAATGTGTGATACCTCCAACAACCAAAGAAGGGACAAGTCCTGAATCAACCCAAAGAGAGGCGACTCTAGTCAACATGGCGATAGAGCATCCGCCACCAAGTTGAATAGTAGAGGGACAAAGGGTCACCTTGTCTCAAACCCTTAAAGCTTCTAAAAATTCTCCTCTCATTCCATTCATATCAATGCACACTCGGCCCCCCCTAACAGCTTGGTTGATCCAATGAATCCAAGTCTCTGAAAAACCCTTCCTCTTTAACACTTCTTCTAAGAAATTCCAGTCCACCTTATCATAGGCTTTTTCAAAATCCAGTTTAAGAATAACTCCAGCTTGTTTTAAACATCCTTAGCTCATGTAGCACTTCTTGCAAGATAACCACCCCTTCTAAGATGTTTCTCCCAGAATAAAAGCATGCGAAAGGACTAATAATCTCTTCAATGACAGAGGTCAATCTAATCGTGAGTGTCTTGGTGATTATCTTGTAGATCACATTTAGAAGACATACAGGTCTGAATTGCTTAACTGTCATAGCAGGCTTCACCTTAGGGATAAGAGTGATCACCCCATAATTTAATCTCCAAAGCTCCAAATGACCATCATGCAAATTATCCAGCATCTCCTTTATATCCTCTCTGATGGATGGCCGGAAAGCTTTAAAGAACTCTATAGAAAAACCATCAGGGCCAGGAGCAGTATTATTTTTCATCTGTTTGATAGTTAGGTCCACCTCCTCTAGAGTAAATGGCCTGGTTAGCATATTATTGTCCTCAACACTGACCTGTTGGTGAGCAGGCCAGAGGTTAGGATCCAGGTGCATGTTTGCCACTTCTGCCTTGCCAAAGAGTTGTTTGTAATAATCTGTGATATGATCTCTCAGGGTCACTGGATTATTTATCTCTAAACCATCAACTTCTAACATAGATACCTGCATTTTCCTCTTTCTTCCATTGGCACATTTATGAAAGTAATTGGAGTTAGAGTCCCCCTGGAGCAACCATTTTTCACCTCCTCTTCTTTGCCACTGGATTTCTTCATCTAACAGGATCTGCTGTAAAGATTTGTCCAGACAATATCTCTCCTCCCATTCTTCCTGCAAAAGATCTCTATGTTCACTCCATTCATCCAACACACTAATCCTACCCATAATCTCTTGCTTCAGTTTTCTCTGATTGCTGTCAAAGTTTTGACCCCATCCTTTGATAGCTTTCCTGAGCTTATGGGAAATGATATGCCAGTGATCTAGGATATCATACTTATATCTAGTAGGCCATTTCTCCCTGACCCATTGCCTAAAACCTTCTTGGTGAAGCCAGTGAGTATTGAAGCGAAAATAGTGCAGTTGGGCTGCAACAGTACCACCAGTGTCAACAAAAATGGGGTTATGGTCAGACCCTAACCTGGGGGCAGTAAGAACAGCAGCAAGATTATACTTGTCCTCCCAGTCATTTGAAACCAGAACTCTATCTAGAACACACTGGATGGGGGGTGTTTGTTTATTTGACCAAGTGTACCTGCTCCCTGATCTGTGTAGCTCTCTAAGCCCAGTTGTATGAATCATCTCATTGAAAGCATCCATCAACAGGTAGTTAACATTCCCAGAAGATTTTTCCTCAATTCTTCTAATTAAGTTAAAGTCTCCTCCAAGCAGAACAGGGATTTCAGAGCTCTCAACAGCTGATTGAATTTCATCAATAAAATCCAGTTTCCTGTCATCATGAGCTGGGCCATAGATGTTAAAAAGTTTCCACACAAATTTATCAGCTTTCATAGTCGAGTACAGCTCTACCGGAAAAAATGCCCATAGTTTCCTCGAGACCTCTCTTTAAATCCTTATCGACCCCCATCAAGAAAACCTCCAGAATGGCGGGAGCAGGCACCCAAGACCGAACATGTCTTTTTCGCCCAAAAATCTATCTAGCTCTCTCTTTTTAAAAAGAACTCTTGATGGTTTCTTGCAAACAAATACCATCAAAAGAATGTTTGTTTAATAACTCTAAGAGTAGCTTCCTTCTACCTGCATTACCCAATCCTCTGACATTCCAAAATAGAATCTTCATTTTGATCACTTTTTAACCGCTCAATGTCCATACGAGGTTCAGCTTGGAAGTATCTCTATTTTGGAACTTTGATCAAGAAGAAACCTCTCACCCCGAAATCTATCTCATGCTTATTTGGGACAGAACTCACTTGCGATGATTCACGAACTCTCCATCTTATCTTTGATTTTCTGAATGGCCAGCAAGGCTTCTTCCTTGGCTTGTATCGAGAGAGATGTTTGCAATTCTGAAGTCTCATCAGTCCCAAGGAGAAGCCACAAACACTAGCTAAAGTATCCAGAGAATTAAGGAGAGGAGGAGGGAAAGTGGTTTAGAATTTGATATACCTTTAGTTTTAGCTTTTCCATCCATAGCTTTCTTCAGGGCATCTCTCCTTTGTCTTGAATCCTTGAGCTTTGTCTCGGTCTTAGCCGGTAGGTAAACAATGAGCGATCTTCTTGTTTGGATTTTGCACACCATTTTTATCACTCGTCTTCAACCTCCCTTACATTTGGAGGAAAGAAGCTCACATATCCGTGGATCTAGCATACTCTTTGCATCCACTGTTCGGTAAATTAGGGCTCAATAACTCTACAACTGTATATCTTCATTCTCGACAAGATTGAGGTTAGCTGCCATATCATTCATCTCTGCGGGATAAGATCGCATAACTTCTTAACAGTGTTCTTGTTGTTGAAGAGTATTTGGGCTATTTGTTGGCCCTGGGACCAAATCGCACACTTTGAGCTCCACTCATTGGTGATTGGAAAGCCACGTAATCAGCTTCCACCTCCTTATCATAGTTACCTCCAATCGTTTCTTTTTTTCCCTTGAGAGGCAGAGAACCAACTTCATTTGGTTTGGGATTGCCTTGATGGGTGAAACCGATTTCAAGCCAACCATGACTCTCTTGTGACTCGGCTCGTCCTCATCAGTCCACTTGGTCATCTTCCGCCCCCAATCCTCATCTCGTTGAGTAGGTGGTTGCTTTGCTTGAGTTTTTCTCGAGTAATACCAAGATATTTTCCTGCCTTGTTTATTGATGAAGACCTCGGATGTCCCACCAATTTTGTCTGGATTTTTGCAGACACTTTCACCCAAACAGATTTCCAATTCGAGAGATGGATTGTGTACTTCCTCAGAACCCCCACCAATCGAGCTAGCTCTAACACAAAGAAATTCGACTGCTATCCTTGGGATACCAACAGCTCGACCCACACCGATTGAAGCACCTGAAAAGCACCAGTTCCATATTGGATTCCTCCACCACACCATGATATCAAGAAGGACAAATTTGATTTTACCCATCTTAGCGAGCAAATTCAGGGCAATTCTTGAGGGAGGGTTGCTAAAACTCACTCTCTGAAATTCTCTCAACCTCCCGGGGCCCATTTTGAATCCATAAGGTACTTTGCAATTCTGTTGTGATTCTAAGCTTAGTACCTCTACCTTCAAGTACGAAATAATAGCTCTAATAGGGTCCCCTTCTCTCTTGTAGTATCGCCTTTAGGATCCGTAGATTCGAGCATAGAAAAGCGGCCGCATACCAAAAGCGCATAGTTGTAAACCTTTGTTTGATTTGTATGAGCACCGATTAGATTTGTGACCAATGAGTTCGACAACTATAGCGTAAAGGGTCATTCTTACAATTTGACCAAGGTGCCCATCTTGATTGCAATTGAAACATTTCATTGGAGCACCGAATCATCGACCTTGGCTTTGGTATCCTCCTGTTGTGGATTGTAATTTCTCGCCTATCCTCAATCTTCGCCTCAAGTCACCTTCTCACCATCCGCGGACGTCTCTGTCCTCATAGAAGTTACCTCCACGTTTACGCCCTTGGAAATCAGCTTGGTCCATATCTCTAGAAGTCCAGCGAGGGTACCTCAACTCTTTCTCATTGAAATTGGGCGAACGACCTTCACGGTGGCTAGCCTCACGACCTTCCCCGGCATCGCGAGGGTATGAATCACGCCCATCCCAAGACATCGCGGCCATCTCTCGCATCTCGGTGAGAGCCATCCCATCATTGGAAATCACGAGCCCGATCACCTTCTTTCCCATCCCGGAATGGCATACCTCTCTTATCCATCTTCTTTTGGCGACCTCAAGGAAAGACTTGCCGTCGATGGTGGCGGGTGGACACGACGCAGATGCTTAGCTTGGCTACCAAATCTTCTAACCTCAGCCGCACTCGCCGGAAAATGCTGTGCCTCCGGATCCCAAACCCTAGCGGCGGCGACCCAAACCCATCTGGAGGACGGATTCGACAAGAAGACCGGAGGAGGGGAATACGAATGGGAGAACAGGTCTTCTATAGATGGGCCTTGACAGCCGCCCAACAAGTCGCTTTACCTTTCTCCTCCTTCATCAACTTTCTTCCGCGCCCTTCGATGGAGCTCTTCCCCGCCAATGGCGGATTCAAGCTCCGACCACCGCCTGCTCCACAATACCTCGAATCACCCCATGGATCTCACCGAGACGAGTCTCCTAAAGCTGAAACTCCATCATAATCTGATCAATATCTCGAACATATCTCTCGTCATCCAGCAGCAGAGTGCCAAGTGAAATTGAGCGGAAGATTGCCAACTACAATCGAGCTGGGATCAGTGAAGCAATCGGAGGGAGATGTTGACATTGTAGACGTTTCTCCATGACCTCATCCCTGGGCTGCGAATGTTTAGGCAAGCCGAACGCAACCTTTGTGATATTGCGGCGCGAACTCAAAGGGGGAAAATGCTCCGCGTTCATCCAATCCTCCAAATTCATCTCCAAATCCAGGGGAGACGATCGTACCTGGCTGGAGGCAAGGGATGGCGTACGCCGCACATACTCCCGTCGTGTATTGCCCCCGCTCAGGTCCAGTGGAGGTCTCTGGCTCTGAGGCGACACCGCAAATGGGGGAACCGCAAGCGTGAGTCTGCGATTTCCCATGCCGTCGGTCGAGAAGCAGGGGTCAAACCAACGAGCACCAAACGGCGAACTCAATCTCCTACTTTTGGGCGGAGATGATCGACAAGATCTCCGACGATCACCGGAGAGAGGGGGCTCGCGTGGCTGCTCTCGTCGGGATGTAAGGAAGAATAGGCCGACAGTGATATCTAATTTTATATCAGTGTCGAAATTGGTTGGCCTTTTTGAGACTAGAAGAGAAAAGGACTTGTTATTTTGTTTGAATTAAAGAAATCAATCATAATTGATTTTTTTTTCTCGAACGTGTCATTGGCACGGTATTCATTAAGCAGAAGAAGAGTTTTACAAATTAAAGCTGGGGCGGTAGTTTGTGATTACCGAGTCAAACACCAACAGAGCTCACACAGTTGTGATTACAAAAGAAACTACGTAGCGAGCGTGAAGAGGATCAAGCATAGGGGCAAACACAGCAGGCCCTGAACTCAGTGGCTAAAAATGCTCGAAGCCTGTGAGGTTCAGCTCTATGGTCACCGTATCGAAATCTTGAGCGAAGAGCGCCTAAAGGGCCTTGGTTTGGAGGGCGACAACGGCGCAGTGAAGATTGCCTTGATTACTATCCAAAGCCGTAGGTTCCGGACTCTGCGCCATGTTTGCGATCCCTTGCTTCAGCACATTTTGTGCCTAGACAGTCAGGTTGGAGGCCTTGGTCTTAGCAGCAAGCCTCCCACTCCGATGCACCGACATCACCGTTGAAGGTGTCCTACACCTCCTTAGCCTCAGCTTGCGGATCAACGGGGTCTCGAGCGGGATGCATAGCCGCGCCTCCAATTGTGCCAACAGTGACACATCAGCCAATCAAGGTTGAGCGTTGCGGCCTTCGTCGTCAGTTGATGACCCGCGGCTGGGCCTCAACACCATAGCCTCCGAATTCGGCATAGGCATTCGCGGCCGCTTCCTACCCTGGGGGGAGTAACGCAGGGCCAAGCCAGGCAATCCACAAAGCTGTGCCGGAAGGAGCGACCCTCCAGGCCCGGCTGGGACCCCCGCACCTGAAGGCTTCTCCATGATGACCATTGTTGGTGAATTTGGAGTAAGCAAGCTTGTTTCAATAGCCTCTGACTTCTATAGTTTACAGTGACCATTGTTGGTGAAGTGCATCTGCACTACACTGCTGCAAGTAGAAGATGTATAATTGCCCAAGTAAGAAAGTGCACATACATAAATATGCATCATTGTGACTAGTCCATAGGCTTGTGTATAGCTGATCCTGAATTTGGAAAACATGAGGGGTAGTGTCAAAGACTCACCTCACTAGCCTTTTCTGTGCTTGGCACATCAACATATACTTGGACATTTATTATTCAATGGTATAAGTGGGAGGTGGGAGTAAAGTTCTTTCAGATCTATCAGTCTACTTTTTGTCGTTGTGTGACAGAAAGCATGTATCACAAACACTAGTTTTAGTACTATACTAGTTCTTGCATATTCTTTAAATACTATATTATATGATTGCATATTGTTTTTCATCCCCAATATGTGATAATTTGTATGAGAAACTAATAATTTGTTTTTGTTGGTAGGCATGTACTGGACTAGTTGTGGGAGAAGGTTGACAAGGTCAAGGGTGTTGCTGTCTACACTGCTGTTCTGCCAAAGAGCGAAATGCATCATTGTCTGTCTCCGGTCATGTTCAATCCTTTTGAGATGTAGCCTTTTGCAAATTGTAAGATTTTCTAGATCCATGTTTTCATCATATTGAGTTCATTGTCTAGGTCCATATTCTCATCATGTAATGTTTTATTTGTACTTTGCCTTGCATGTAACAGTGGGATGTATGTGTACCAGCTAGGAACTGCGCTTAAACTGGTAAAGAAGGCAGGGATTAACCGAACACTGTTTGAACAGAGAGGAATGGGAAAGAAGGATTTAATCCCCAAGCTAGGGGTTTGACGGACAAGGAGGGATCCACTTAATCCCCCTGGATTGGTTCCATTTGGGGATTTAATATCCTGCAGCAGAACAAGGCCTCAAGGAATTTCCTCTTCGATGACCAAGGATGCGGCCAACGAAATTGTACCAAGAGAATTGACATAAAAATGGGATAAGGATGTAGAAATTCAAGGGACAACAATTTGGGAAATATCACACTTTCTGTTGGGTATTTGTCTACCGGGATATCAACCTTCATTTGTTTCTTGAAATAAGTCCAGAGGAGCTTCCTTGGAACCTCCAAGCTTGCTATAAGCCGGTGAACTCTGCATGGTCACAAGAACATATTAGGAGTTTAGAACGCCTTCTCTGACTAAGAGGTTTGGAAATGGAGCGAAATGAGTAGCTAAGATAGCAAGTGAAAACCAACAGATTGCCAGATTCCTGTGTAGGATGGAAACTGACTAGAATTGCTAAACTTTCAACACATGGAGCCAAATTAGTGAAATAACAAAAAAGGGAACACTGATAGGGGATGTCAATTTTATATAGATATGAATGAGTGTGCGGTGCAGTGATGTTGAACGCCAGGTCATGGGTTCAATTCTCCAAAGTCGCATTTTAAGAAGCTCGCCTCGGTTCCGTTTATTGATTAACCGAGGTGGGCAAAGCAACCGCCTCCATTAATCCACGGTTAACCATGACCTTTCGATAGAGGCGGTTGCAATGCCAGCCTCCGTTAATAAAAAACACCCGCCTCGGAAAGGATTTGTGTAGTAGTGAGGGGAGCCATCGACGCAAGAGGTCGCGCCCGCCCGACCTACTCCGGTGACGGTGAGGCCGCCCGCCATGACGCCATCAATCCACAAAGCCACATGGCCTCCGCGCGGAGGTGAGGAGCCCCCGTCAGGCGGCGACGCTTCTAGGGAGCGACCTTGAGCACAAGGTGAGGAGCCCTGGCTGGCAGCAGCACCTCCAGGGCATGGGCACATGGTGGTGAGGAGCCCCCGCCGGCGCTGGCGCACCCCACGGTGAGAGAGAAGGGAAGGTCGGAAGAAGGGAGTATGGAGACTGCGACATGCTACTCCGCGAGTGCGACGCGGGGAGGGAAGCTGCACGAGGGCCGAGGGAGGAAAGTTAGGGTTAGCGGGGAGTGGCATGCGGGATCCCTTTAGCATGCTGCGCGCCTGCACCAACCACCGGGCCGGGCCAGGCTGCTCGGTGTGCCTGGGAAGCAGCCCAGGCACGGCACTAAGGATCGGGCCGAGCCAGTCTGGGCCCACCTATCATCGGGTCATGTCGTGCTCATGCCGGGCCAAAACACCGTGCTCGGGCCAAACCATCGGGCCGCGGGCTGCATGGCCATCTATAGGTGGGTGTAGCGCGTGCAATGGCGGCGACCATATTGTGTGCGAAGACAGCAACCATCAACTCCCGCGGTGGCCGTTGGATAGCGGCTCCAGTCTGAGTACAATTGCGCAACGATGGTACAAAATAAGACCAAATATGTAATGGAAGATATTTATAATTTATATTTGCAATTAGACTATCTTTTGTGTTAATTAATACCTAATGATGTACATTGATACACATCACAAGCGGAGGTATTTAAAGTGCCAATGCTTTACTTTTGGATCTCGGTTATATTTGCTGATCACAAAATAACATATATTTATATAATGTTCTTGCGAGTTCTTTAATAGTTGTGTTATACATGTTTGATCTTTAGGGTTGTCCCGATGCATAGTTTCTATAGCTAGCTTCAGGTACAGGCAGTTGTAGGGATCAATCTAATTCCAAAAGGTGCAGTGATCTCACCAGCGGATGAGCTAATACCAATTGTTGCCGGTGAAGTGGGAGTAGCTGGGGATCCACATGATTCCCCACGCTCTTCACATGCAATGTCTGGACTGTCATTATAGGACGACAGTGTAGACAAGCTTGAGGTGAATTAAAAGTCTATGTTAGTAGTTTATTAAAAGATTGAAGAAGTGCTTACAAGTTAGAATCATGGTGAGGGCATGAGAACTTAGGCTGTGTTTAGTTGGGCGAAATTTGGGAATTTGGCTACTGTAGCACTTTCGTTTTTATTTGGCAATTAGTATTCAATCATGGACTAATTAGGCTCAAAACGTTCGTCTCGCGATTTCCAACCAAACTGTGCAATTAGTTTTTTTCGTCTACATTTAATGTTCCATGCACGTATCGCAAGATTCGATGTGATGGCTACTGTAGCACTTTTTGGGAAAACTTTTTGAACTAAACGAGGCCTTACTTTGGATGGTAGGGAAGGGAGCTACAATCGTGGTGGCTAGTCGTGCTTCGAACCACTTTGGTCCATGGGCTTAAATGAGGAGCCGCACTACCGGAAACCGGCGATTTGCCGAGTGCCGAGGCTTTGCCGAGTGTATTTTATCAGGCACTCGGCAAAGACCGTGTTTGCCGAGTGCCAAATAAAATACACTCGGCGAACAAAAACACACGGCAAAATACGTCTTTGCCGAGTGTTTTTTTCTGACACTCGGCAAAGATGTATTTTGCCGAGTGCCTTTATTTTGGCACTCGGCAAAGAAGCTTTTTGCCGTGTGCATTTTTTTTGCCCTCGGCAAATCATTTTTTCGAAGCAATTTTTGAGGCCCTAAATGAATTCAAATGAAAAACTTTTCAACTACAAAGTTGTATAACTTCTCAAGATCTACAAAGTTTATTTTGGTCATTTCTTCATTTGACAAAGCGACAATAACGTTGTTCATAAAATCTACATCTCTCATATTAGTTTCATGAAAGTAGAAGATACATATATAAGATTTGTGAACAATGTTACTACCACTATGTCGGATGAATAAATGACCAAAATAAACTTTGTAGATCTTGATGAGTTATGAAATTTTGTAGTTGGCAACATTTTGATTTGAAATCATCTTGTCATGCAAAAACGACGTTTGAATTTGAAAATTTTAAAATTTGAATTTTTTAAACGACCTCGGATGAAAAAACTTCCTAAATGAAAATTGTAGATCTCCAAAAGTTATGAAACTATGTAGTTGACAACTTTTTGATTTGAAATCATCTTATCATGCAAAACTATGTTTGAATCCCTTAAATTTAAAATTCAAATTTTTCAAACGACCTCGGATGGAAAAACTTACTAAATGAAAATTGTAGATCTCAAAAAGTTATGAAACTTTGTAGTTGACCACTTTTTGATTTGAATTCATTTAGGGCCTCAAACAAGCAATTTACTCTCAGTTTACCGAGTGCCTTTTTTCTAGCACTCGGCAAAGCCGTATTTTGCCGAGTGCCTATGTTTTGGCACTCGGCAAAGAGGTATTTTGCCGTGTGCATTTTTTTGGCCCTCGGCAAATCAGTTTTTCGAATCAATTTTTGAGGCCCTAAATGAATTCAAATGAAAAACTTTTCAACTACAAAGTTGTATAACTTCTCAAGATCTACAAAGTTTATTTTGGTCATTTCTTCATTTGACAAAGCGACAATAACGTTGTTCATAAAATATACATCTCTCATTAATTTCATGAAAATAGAAGAGAGATATATATGATTTGTGAACAATGTTACTACCACTGTGTCGGATGAACAAATGACCAAAATAAACTTTGTAGATCTTGAGAAGTTATGAAATTTTGTAGTTGGCAACATTTTGATTTGAAATCATTTTTCATGCAAAAACGATGTTTGAATTTGAAAATTTTAAAATTTGAATTTTTCAAACGACCTCGGATGAAAAAAATTCCTAAATGAAAATTGTAAATCTCCAAAAGTTATGAAACTATATAGTTGACAACTTTTTGATTTGAAATCATCTTATCATGCAAAACTACGTTTGAATCTCTCAAATTTAAAATTCAAATTTTTCAAACGACCTCGGATGGAAAAACTTACTAAATGAAAATTGTAGATCTCAAAAAGTTATGAAACTTTGTAGTTGACCACTTTTTGATTTGAATTCATTTAGGGCTTCAAATAAGCAATTTACACTCGGTTTAGTATAATATATTGGGAACTAAAATGGAATCTAGACACAAGTGACAAGATGGTGTAGTGGTAGAGGAGGTTTGTGCTGTGACAATGAGGTCTTGGTTCGAATCCCGTCGGCACAGAGTCGTGAAATTTACGCGAAAAAAGCCGGAGATGGATGGGCGCTGACCGGTGTGGGCCTCCACCAATTAAAAAAAATTTCTATTTTTTTTGGGTAAAAATTCCCATTTTTTCGGGGTTTTTTTCGGTTCCAACTTTGCCAAGTGTCGGCACTCGGCAAAGGCTTTGCCAAGTGTCGGCACTCGGCAAAGGCTTTGCCGAGTGCCCGACAAAAGACACTCGGCAAAGACGTCTTTGCCGACTCTTTTTTTGCCGAGTGCTCTTTACCGAGTGCAGCACTCGGCGAAGCCTTTGCCGAGTGCAAATTGGGCTTTGCCGAGTGCCCCTGGCACTCGGCAAATTCACTGAGTCCGGTAGTGCCGGTCATGTTCAAAGTGGATCGAACCGCCCCCTTGCAGGCCTACAGAAAAGCTTAAGAGCTCCTAAAGACTCAATCCACAGGGATGAGCTTATCAAGATATATTTGAGAAGGATATCCAAGTTTACATCCCACAAAAGTGTCATAAGGTTTTGACAATGCTCCATTGGAAACATAATGAACATTATCACCGACCAATGGCAGCAAAAACCTTCTAGGGACTCCTTTAAGCACTGTAGCCTTGGAGGTAAAGTATTGAGCAAAAAATTATTGTAAGATTCACGTGACTCAAGTACATATCTTGGCAAAGATGACAATCCAGAACTTGTATTAAGGCCATGTTTGGATCCACCAATGAATTTTAGGCTGGCTAAGTTTAGCTACTGGTGGATCCAAACAAGCCACAACTAAACCCAACTAAAGGCCTCCTAGCTAATGGGAACCAAATAATCTCATTACCTGCTCCAACCCATCTAATGGCAGCTAAAACTACCTAAAGACCCAAATGCCCATCAATTATTTCCGCGTCGGGCGCCCACTTCTTCCCTTCCTTGAGCGTGACTTTTTTCCCACCACATTTGCATTGCGACTCTTTCGCACTCATCCCCGTCCTCCGTCAGCTCCAGCTTCTACGACGGCGTGGGAGGGGCCAGCATGAGGTCCACCACACCCACCCGGCAGCTCTTCCGACCGTCGACGAGGCCTCCGTCATGAGCGACGAGGCAGCGCCCGCATCCAGCCGCATCCACCGTCGGGAAGGGACGGGAAGGGCGGGCGCGCCACCAATAACTCTTCTCGACCGCTCCTCCGCCTACACTGGGATGACGAGGGAAGGCAGGTGTCACTGGCGTGGGGGGTGGAGAAGGAGGAGGAAGAAAGGACACAATGGTTAGTAAAAGATGGTAGCCTTATACTCACTCTCAAGTTATTTATTTTTTTCTAGATATAAAACTTTTGCTACGAATCTAAACATAGCTTACCTTTAGAGTACTAAATAGTATCAAGTATAAGATGGTTACACGACGCTTGTGTTATACTCAATGTCACTTGTCACTTGGACTTATACGTATTATAAGTTTTCGGCGTACATTAATTATAATAGACAACAGTAGCATACACAAGTAAATAAATCAAAATGTGACCATACAAGATCCAAATAATTCTACTATGCACTATAATATTGTACACGATTTTAGAAAAAAAAATCTCAAACTAGTTTCATATTTTTCTAAGCTAAAATAAATTCCCTACGAATTTTCTCATATTAAACTAGATTTTAGGATTTTAAGTTCTATTTTTTTTAAAAAAATGGTGGTTTTTCAAAGATTTTAATTATGTAGATTTTTGGTATTTTCAATATTTAAACTTATTTCGACTTTCTTAACATAGTCCGATTTACCTCTCTTGTGGCCGGAAACACCCAACGTCAAATTGAAATGCTTTGAAAACCACCTAAGGTGAAAAAACAATCATTTTATAATATTTAAAGAAGGCAAAACATCTTTTTTCAGCTTGAGAAGATATAAATCGGACCGCAGAGAGATCACCCCCCCAAAAAAAAAAAAATACATCCTACCAGATACACATGAGAACGTATAATAGAAAAGTTAGTGGCCCATTCTGTGTATGGGCCATCTACAAATGTACAACCCAGTTAGCCCACATATCTATGGGCCATGGCCGAGGTGCCGGTTATCTATGGGCTGCTAAGTTCCGGTGGGCGGACGATAATCCTCGCGCCGATGGCGCGGTAATTTTTTCCCGCCCATTTTTTCCTATCCGCCCGCAGCTTTCCGTAGAGTCCGGGCGGCCGGCAGAAATAATTTCGCGGCTGTGCATGTGCACGAAAAATCTCGTGGACTTGCGTATCAATGATTATTCTCGGCCCAGGTGTAACACACGTACTGCCGCGGCGTACATACTTGTGTACACGTACAGGTGTGTCAACCAGCTCAAAAGATATGTACGTGCACATGGACTTGCTAGCTTTCATCAAAGAAGCTAATAAGACTAGCCTGTGGCTCTCGGCTCACGCATGGCCCACCTCACCCACATGCCTCTCACCTCACGCATACAGTTTTTTTTTTAAGTCATAACACTAAACCAAACATCTAAATTAAGTTTGGATTACACCATGGGGTTTCTTGCAATAAATCCTTCAAAAAGATCTCACATGAATATATTTACATAAAATTTTATTAACGAACATTTATCTTATGAAGATACAACATTTTCTTTTATTGAGCAAAGACGATGTTCTAGGTTCACAAAACAATATTCCGTCTCCATAAGAAAAATGTTTTCCGTTTAGAACAACAATATTCTAGTTTTAGGTTCATGAAATTGGTATTATAATCTACACCTAATAATAAAGAGGCAAAATTTCTCTCCACCTATTTTTTGGTCCGTCTATTTTTTTTGTCCGTCTCCCTCTAACTACCGAACAATGGAGGGTTCCTCCGTCCAAACTTATGTATATAATCCACGCTCATATGAGTTAGAATACGTCTTCTCTAGCGAGATCTTTGAGTCCGATTCCAAAACATATTGGGTCATGTATGGTCTATATTTAATCTAAGAGCCCATACTCTGAGCAAAAAATTCCTAAACTATCAAGTTCGTTTTTCTCTCATCGCTTTCCCTTACTATTTTGCTTGTCATTTTGTTTTATTGATTCTCTCGTGATTTTTCTTATAAACATAAAAATATATAATAAACACGGTATTATGGTTCTTTCGACCCTTCATCCTTCCCTAATCCTTAATAATCAAATACTCCTACTACTAAGTTATTGATCTAAACTATTTTGCATGTCATTTTTGTTTTCCCGATTCTCTCGTGATTTATCTTATAAACATAAAAATAAATAATAAACACAATATTATGGGTCTTTCGATCCTTCGTCCTTCCCAAATCCTTAATCATCAAATATTCCTACTACTAAGTTATTGATGTAATTTGATTAATAATAAAAATTATATTCTTATTATAACCTATATGCGAATGGTCTAATTAATTAAATCATGTACAGAAAAAAAAAACTTGGACAGTCTATTGTCCAATCTAACCGGGACGTGGTAGCAGGGGGTTACGCCGCCGGCAAATGCGGCGATGCGGGAGGCGGTGGCAGCGGGGCGACGAGGTGGCCATCGACGGCCTATCCAGGTGGGGAGGCGATGGGAGAAGGAGAAGGGGGTGGGGAGGAGGTGGCGAATGCCGGCAAGGTGGTTGCCGCCACGACAAAGTGATTGACACGGTTTAACGCGGTGGCGGTGGCGGAGCCCTAGCGAGCGAGGGAGTCGCTGCGAGGATTTCGTTTTTCCAATTGAACTTTTTCGCTCTTTCATGGATAATTAAATATGTTTGTATATATCTACATATTTTGCACGAAGAACTTGCTAATTTGGTGGCATTATATTCTAAATTGCGCTTTATAGAAGGTCAATGCTCTAATTGAATTATTGCTTCAGTGCTGACGGATTAAATGAAACATGTACATATCTTTAGTAACTAAGTGGAGATATAAATTTTGATTTTCTCCCGTTATAACGCATGGGCATGTTTGCTAGTATACATAAAAATAAAGAAAGAAATACATAACATAAATAAATAATAATAAAATATAGAGCAAAGTATAAGGAAAAAATAAAAACACATAATAGAGAAAAATTTAAAAGAGCATCACATGAATGCTTTTCAAACATTATAAAATATATTATAGAACATCACATGTATACTAAGTGAACATCACTAAATACATCATAAAACATCACTAAATATATTATAAAATATCGTATATATACTACGTGAACATCACTAAATAAATCATAGAATATCACAAAAACATCATAAAAAATCACATGTATACTATATGAACAACACAAAAACAATATGGAACATTACATGTATACTACATGAACATAACATGTATATTACATGAACACCATCAAATGTATACTATGTGAACATTCATTACAACATACATCATAGAACAACAGATGTATGCTACATGAACATTACAACATACATCATAGAACATCACAGCATACATCATAGAACATCACATATACACTATAGGAACATCAAAAAAATATATTATAGAACATCATATGTATAATGCGTGAACATCGCAGCAATATATCATAGAACATCACAACATACATCATAGAACATCACATGTACACTACAAAAACATCAGAAAATATACTATAGAACATCATATGTATAATGCGCGAACATCACACCAATATATCATAGAACATCACATAAACATCATAGCATCTCATAGAATAAAAAAAGTAAACATAAAAAAATTAATTAATTACAATAAAATAGAAAAGAGAAAATAAAAAATCTATAGAAAACATAAAGGCAAAAGATAAAAGAAAAAAGAATGAAAAAATAATAAAACATAAAAAGGTAAAAAACAAACAAAAATAATTAAGTACAATAAAAGTAAAAATAAATAAAAAAAAGAAAAAATATAAAAAAATAATAATAGTTTAAATAAAAACAAAATTAGAAATAGAAATAAAAATAATAATTGAAGCACAAAAAGGAAAAGAATAGAAAAATAAAGAAAATAAAATAAAACAAAAAATAAAAAGAAATAAAAGAAAATAAAAAGTATAGAAAATAAAAATAAAAAATAATAAAAATCACATAAAACAAAAAGAAAAAACAAAAAGGAAATAAAATGAAGCTAAAAAGGAAATAATAAAAAATTGTAAGAAAAGAAGGACAAGAAAAGAAGAACAAAATAAAGAAAAGAAAAAATACCACAGAAAAAGAAGAAAAAAAAAAGAAAAGAAGGGAAAAAGACTAAACAAGGAATCTGCACCTGTACTCATCGTTGTGGGCCGTGCTGGCACGTGCAGCATGTGGCCGGGCTTGGAATGCGCCGTGGGCTGCTCGCATTGAGGAGCCTATTGGATATAACTGCACAAAGCTCCAATCGTATCCGGCCCAATAGAAGTCTTACTAGGTTGAGGCGGGCGGAAGCGCGGGAAAGCTTGGCGTGCGCAGGAGCGCTCCCGCACTGTTCGGCGGACGTCTTATGTCCGGCCGTTCAGACGCGATGGATTCTGGTTATCTGCCACTGCGGCAGTGCGTGAGGTGAGAGGTCGGAGCCGCAGGACTCTCCATCGCGCATCCGACGGCGAGCTTGTGAAACCAGAGAATTCACTCCATCAACCCAGGGAAGCAGCCTGTGAAGGGAGGGTCCGTAAGGCTGTTGCGGCCCCTAAGGAGAAGAAAAACATAAAAAGAAAATGGAGAAGAATGAAGAGAACCATGAACGCAAGTGTGTGTGTGTGTGTGTGTGTGTGTGTGTGTGTATATATATATATATATATATATGATTTTAGTGCCCCGCATGTTTGAACGTGGAGATATGGCGGAAATTGAACAAAAATTTGACTTCATGAGACAAAAGGTGAGCATTGGATAGTATATACAAGTTGAAAGAAAAATGAGCGTAATGTTACACGAAGGATGTCTTCGTATTAGGGGCCTGTTTGGTTGTCGGACACATTTTGCCACGCCTAAGGTTAAGTATTTGCCACACTGTGGCTTGCCACATTCTGTGGCGAAATGAAAGCGTTTTGTTCTTTACTAAACTACGGCAAAATTGTGTGGTGGTTGTTTGGATGGTTGCCACAGAAATTTGACAAAATTGCCACATATGGTTTAGATCACAAATTTGTATGGTGTTTCTAATGATCCAAAAATAAACATGAAAATGAAGACTAATATAGATAATTAGAAAACTATATTATACTAATCAAAACAAAATAATGATAGATAATCAAAACTATATTATACTAGTATTTTCTATTGTATTCATAAAACGACCAATTAACCTTCATGTTTACAAAGGATATTCTCAAGTAATATTCTTTACTCAACCTTATCCGTTCACCCACCCTCCACCACACGTCGTGGCACACGGCACCTCCTATTCTCTCTCTCCTCTTCCAAACGCCTCAACTGCATGCGCCATCCATGGCCGTCGTCCAAGCTGCTGCCGCTGTGCGCGCTCTCCATGGCCTTCCATCCGCCATCGTCGGTCACCAGAGCTCACACACCTCAGGTAGGAGTCCAGTTCTACCCCACCACTTGGGATGTGGTCGGCGCCGGAAGGGACACGGACGAGCAGCGGCCGCGCCAGGACCAGGCAGCAGCCGTGCCCCGCAGTCATCTTCAACTCTGATCCGCCAAGTGTACGTGGTTGGGCGCTGTGCCGTGGTGTGCTGGGCCCCGTGCATCCTGTGGCCGCCGCGGACAAGCTCATGGTGAAGGGGCGAGCGGTGATGGCAGGGTGGCCGCATAGCAGGAGAAGGGATGACGCTGTGGCGGAGGCGGAGGAAAAGCACGCCGCACAATTGACATAGAAAACTGTGGCAAGAGCGTGGCGAGCCTTGCTTCGGTTATGAACCAAACACCCGCCTAAGCTACGTGGCGTGCCTAACTTTAGCCGTGACAATCGGTGGCGGGCAACCAAACAAGCCCTAGAAATGAGAAGTAACATTCAAATCTGAACAATGACTCGAAAATCCATTTCGAATCTGATTTTGATATCATTCAGTTCTTTAAGCATATATTTTGAAAGGGTTGTGTAAGAAAAAAGGAATAATGAACTAAATTCAAAATTTGACTCAAGGAAAAAAGTTACCTAAAATGGGTATGGCGGTGAGCCTTTTGAAGCAAACAATTTTATGCAGCCGGAAGCAATTTGATAGAATCAGACAAATGTCGGGTCATTATCCAATCTCTTTTGCACAGTTTGACAATAGGTTGGCATTTTCTCGTTATACTGAAAGTCTGAATATCTTTTGGCATACAATCTGCTTGTCATTCTCAATCTGCCATACACTATTCTATTGATATTGAATTGACATACAATATTTTGCTGCAATTATAATCACAGTCTCGACTCTCGAGCTGCATGCAAACAAAAGGCCTCCTCCTCCTGGGTCCTGGTGATGGTGACCTACCAGGCTTGGCTCGCTCAGGGCATCCTGCTCCTCAAAGTCAGTACTTGGGGCCTACGTCGCTTTCATTTTCAAAGTTTTTTTGCCCCGCCTTCAAAGATTTCAGGATGCTGTAAAACTAAGCTGGGGTCAGCGCAGAGTGGGCAACCAACATCAAAATTCAGTTTACCATGGCTTAGGAGATCCTTCATCGCATTGAGATAGCTAGGGACCATCGCCAGCAGCTATGATCCACATTGCTGCCTATCTAATCTAATGACGAAGAATGTTTATTTACGCAAGAAATTGAAATCTCAGTAGCTCTCCGGACCGGACGGCACGATCTCTGAATCCTATTCATAAAGAAGGGGATGCTAATACCTCCTCTCTTTTTTCCATCAGCAATCTCTCTGGTTATAGAAAAAAAAGGAAAATTTTCATTGCCAAGCTCTCACTCTCAGTAGACGACCATATCATCATAAGCCAAGAGGACATGCAGTGTGCTGTATTTAATTTTTATTCTGAACTGCTGGGTACTCCAGTTCAAAGGAATTTCACCATTGACCTTAATTAATGAGCTTAATATTCAGCAAGGTTCAAAAAGGCGCAAGGCGGTATCTAGGCAATGACCTACCACCTAGAGCCTAAGTGAGCCTAGGCATTTTAAGGCGTTTTCCTAGGCATTTTAATTTTTATACACATACATATATTACCTCAAATTACCTTAAGTAAAAAAAGAAATAAGAGATATGTGGACCTCAAGTTGGAAGAAAGGCCCATCAAAAAAGGCCCAACCCACCTTATGCACCACTTCCACCTTATCCATCCAACCATCCTCCTCCCACCGCACGAACCAGAGTCGCTTTCTCCGCCTCCCTTCCCTGCATCTCCGACACCGCACGCCTCCTCCCACCTCCGACGTGCGCCTCCTCCCTCCTTCGGTGACGCACGCCGCCGCCCTCCTTCTCCGACGTTGCCCGCTCCTCTTACGCTTTGCAGATCCATGGCCGTCTTGGCAGGCATCTGCCACGGGACATCGACACTCGCCCTCCCTCACAGCCTGTGCCCAGCCTCGCCTTCTCCCAGCCGTGCCCCAACCTCTCGCTGTCACCGCCAACTCCTCGACACGGCCCGCCTCCTCCCTGCCAGCTTTCTCCTCCGCCTACCCCCATAGGCGAGGCGGCACCCTCCGCTAGCATGTAAGCGCCGCCTAGGTGAGCACCTAGTAGCGCCTTTTTGAACCATGATATCCAGCACCATGATCTTGAAGCTTTAGATGGTTTGTTTTCTAAAGAAAGAAGAGGTCTAGAGGACGATAAGGGATATGATGCCACAATATAAAGCCCCCGGGTCCGAACGGCTTCACAGGGTAGTATTAAGCATGAGTGCATGACATAGTGGAGGCTTCACGAAGCATTTAGCATGAGTGCATGACATAATGGAGGGTCTGTGGGTCTTTTCAACTTCTAGTGGCACTAAATTTGGTCGACTTCACCTCTCTCTCTTGCCTAAAAAGGTAGATGCTGTTCAAGTCAAGGGTTTTCGCACCATAAGCCTAATTCACAGCTTTGCCAAATTAGTCATAGTTATTAAGGCAGTAACGCGAGGTGCGGCGAGCTACCCCTTCCAGATGCCTAGGCGTTTAAGACGCGTGGCGAGGTGACGCCATACACATATCTTAATATACAATGCCACTAGAGCTAGGAAGCAAATCATACCAGATAATACCATAATAAATAGTGCTGCTAGAGCAGCAGTTGTCGGTGTTTCGTGCAAGCACCGGCAAGTAAATTTATAGTAATGCGCGTTAGGCTCGGATGGTGCGCTAAAGGACACAAGATTTATACTGGTTCGGGCCGAATGTTCCTACGTCCAGTTTGCTGCTGCTCGTGTTATTAGCACCGTGAACGGTCTGTAGTAAGGGGTACAAACGATCGAGAGAGGGACTGGTCCCAAGTCTCTGATGGAAGGGTTGAAAGGTGGTCAAGAGCTTTGTAGCTGCTTGACTGTGTGTATGCGTGCGTCGTATTGTTTGGTCTTTTTTCTCCATCCCCCTGATGGAGAAAGCGCATCCCCTTTTATAGATGAAGGGGCTGGCTTTACAAGGGTGAGGGCTCTAGGACGCGTACTCTACTTAGTCTTGTGGCTCACGTCTACCCGGTCAGGTCCTTTATTCTGATGAGTGCGAAGGAAGATAATCGCTTACAATGTTGTCGATGTCTCTGTAGGATGTCAGGTTAGTTACAGAATACTGCCCTACGCAGGGTATGGGCTGTAGTACAGTGGTTTTGACTTATGAGCCTCCCCCAGCCTTGCTCCGCACGCCTTCTGGTTCCCATGAGTCCTCGTTGGAGGAACGCGGGGTCGGGGTCCGGTGTAGCGCCGTGGCTAAGGCCTTCTGACTGGGTGGACCTGAGGGGTCAGGAAGCGGGCGCCGCTCCCTCGGGTCCATAGCGTGGTGACGGAATATCCGTCGTTCGTGGAGATAGCAAATCCCTTCCTGGAGCGTAGCGGTTGTCATATATCTTCGTTGGGTTCCGTGTCCCAGAGCTGAAGGCGGTGCCTACAACTCTACAGGGCGAGGTACACGCACCTGTAATGCCTTTCGGGTTCTGCGGCGCCCGGAAGGGTCTAAAGCACCTGTCCTGTTGTTCCCTGGCAGTACTTTTCCTGCCAGGGCGCAGGGTATGGTCCTTGGAGCCATGGTTGACCCGAACGTCTTGTCTCGTCCTGTACCCATCATCATGAGGGATAGATATCGATCAGGGCGAGGCTTGTTCTTGGCCGTCGGGTGAAACAGAGACCAATCCCTATCTCTTGGGCGAGACTAACCCCGCCCCTCCGGGATCAGGCGAGGCGGAATCAATCCCTCAGCCCTCGAGCGAGACCGAGCCCGCCCTAAAGGCGTCGGGCGAGACGGAGATTAACCCTGAGCCTTTGGGCGAGGCAGGGTTATCCCACAAAGGCGTCGGGTGAGGCTGACCCCGCCCCTCTGGGATCGGGCGAGGCGGAATCCATCCCTCAGCCCTCGGGCGAGACCGAGCCCGCCCTAAAGGCGTCGGGCGAGACGGAGTTTATCCCTCGGCCCTCGGGCGAGACCGAGCCCGTCCCAAAGGTGTCGGGCGAGGCGGAACCGAACTCCTGTCACTCGAACAAGGGTTGACACGGCGCCCTTATGCGTCCAGAAGTTTTTCACGTTCGGTGGTTATTGGTTCCACCTTCTGGGGTACCCTGGTATTAGGTCCCCGACAGTAGCCCCCGAGCCTCTAGGTGATTCGAGTAGAACCGCCTGGAGGGTGTTTTTGACTTCGTCGAAGTTACTTTGCCGGAGGGTGCGCGTGAGCGCACCCGATGGGTGTAGCCCCCGAGCCCCCGGGTGATTCGAGTAGAGTCGCCCGGGGGGTTGTATCGGCCCCTTCGTGGGTAAGGCTGAAGGACTTAGTTTTTTATCAACTAGATGTTTTTTCGAGTGGGTCGTGGCGTCCCGTTCACTGGGAACTGATTCGGGGCTGACCTAACTGGTGCTTTTGCCCTTGATTTCGGATCGTTCGCGGATCCTTTCTTAGTTGGTCCGGCCGGCGAGCTTCTGGGCCCTAGGTGGGCCAAAGAGAAAAGAATAGGCCTTTGTGGCTTGCGTTTCCCAGGTGGGTAGAGATTCTGGATTCGCCTGGGGAAGGCGAACCGTCCGCCGAGATTTTTGGGGTGAGAGGATAGGGATCTGCGGCGCGCGTGTCCCGACGTGACGCGGTGGCACGCGTGGCGAGTGCCCGAGATCGAGGCGGACGGTTGCCCTTCTCGCCGTCTCGCCGCCTATAAAACCATGGGGTTCGCCCCAAGGTTCCGTGATTTCGCTCCCCGCCTTTGCGCTTACGAAACATCCGCCGCCAATCGTCCCGAGCCTCTCGCGCTTGCATCGCCGCCGTCGGCCGACCGCTGCGTTAAATATTCAGATTCCAAATCAAGCTCGCGCCGCCTTCCCCCTCTTCGCTTTAATGGAGTTGTGGGGCAGATCAAGCATCACCTCCCGGCGTCTGGAGGGCCTCGTCCGCCGCGTGGCCTTCTCCGCCCTTGTCCGCCCACCGGCCCAGAGGGTTGCTACCCAGCGACGGTGAGCCGGTGAGCCGCTGCCAAAGGGTATGTCGCCTTTTTGCCATCTTCCATGAGCAGGGGATTGGGTACCACAAGATAGATTCCTTCGGGGTCATTGGATTACTATGAGGTAGAGCTGCAGCATCTAACTCCCAATGGGATTCAAAGATATGGCGCCGTTTGTTGCCCTATGCGAGGGTTTCTGAGGGATCGATCCCCATTTTGATGCATGGCGGTATTTCTTTAACATTAGTCATCAAAGAGGAAGATTGGGGGAAGGATGTGAACGCTGCGTCGATGGGATGTGCGGTATTCATCTGCGCCATACCGGTCGAAGGGTTACCCATACATGCGTCTGGCGACATCCAACAAGGGATGGCACTCGCAATGGTTTTATGTTAGGGATGGTGCGAGTGCCACCCTACCGAAGTATACTGGGCGTCTTATTGTGGACGTTCCGGAGTCGTGGGGCTGGGGCGTCCAGTCCAAAGACAAGAAACACATCACCGACCTTCTTTCCGCCCTCCAAGCCCTGAAGGGTCGGGGTGTAAAGGGGACGGGGATTATCGGTGCCTACCACGCTAGGAGGGTGGCACCCCTGATGGCATGTGTGCTTCCCCTGCATCGGATGATGCCTAGGATATCGTTCGAGGGGACGGTGCTCGTTGACGAGGTGCTCCCTTACTCGGAAGTGGCGCAGCGCATCAAGGAGGCGACGGAGCCGACGAAGGATTCTGCAGGCAGGGTCCTCAACATTGTGTATCCGGTGCCCGGACACCCCCCAATGCGGTCGGAGCCTGGATTCTTTGAATTCGTATGCCCTCCTCTCCCGTGCTCTTTTTTCTTTTTTTTCTGGATCTCCATTTTTAACACTTGCTTTATGACGTTGGGACCAGCCGAGGGTGCTGGTCTTTAAGGACAGCCCGGTTCCACTGCCGAAGGACAAGGTCGTGGCGGTGGCGAATCGACTCGCGGCCGAGCGGGACAAGAAAGCAAGGGAAGAGATGAAGAAGGCGAAACGACTGAAGCAGGAGGCACGGGATCGGGGGGAGGATGTGAGCAGTGAGGATGAAGACAACGACGATGATGATGATGACGAGGTAGCCGTCGGCGTGGATTGGGACGTCCTGGAGGACGAGGACACGCTGACAAGTGGCCATCCATCCGCGCAGGGACCCTTCCCTTTCCACGCAGAGGGAAGTGAATCGATGAGGTCGGTGGAGGCCGGTGAGTCCGCCGCTTCGCATGGCGTGCCGGCCGAGGACCGGTGGGTGGAGGAAAGCGGGCCTGCCGCTGCCGACCCCGAAGCGACGGGGGAGGGGAGTGGCTCCGGTGCCGCGCCCCATGAGGTAAGCCTCCCTGTCCTGGAGCAGGGAGTAGGCTCGAAACGGTCCCGCCCGGATGAGTCGGGGCAGGGATCTGAGAATCCGTCCTCGAAACGCTTCCACCGGCCGAAGACGTCAATGTGAGCTGCTAATTCCCCTGTTTCCATCCTCTTTCTATTTCTATTTTGATCTAATGATTAATACCTTTATGCAGGTTCTTGCGGACGGGTCACCCCCTGGGGCTGGCGCCCAAGAAGAGCCTCGCCCTTCAAGCGGGACAGACGGCGTCGTCTGGAGTCACCCCCGTTTCGGGCAGGAGTGGTGCCGATGTCGGGGCCGCGTTGGCCGACCCGACGGCGCCCTTGGTGGCTCCCACGCCCACGGAGGTTACTGAGCGAGCGGCCTCCTCCGTGGTGAACGTGGAACAGCCGGCCGAGGGCCGCATACCGCCGGTGGAGGTGGTCGTGACCGTGCCAAGCCAGGATCAGTCGGGCGCGGTCGTGGTGGCGCCCGAGGGCGTAGTGCAATCCGCGCCACCAGGGGCCCAGGTGGATCCGCCCGTGGCGCTCGAAGCGGCCCAGACGGAGGTGGGTCCAGCCGGAGGGTCCTCGAGTGCGGTGGTGACGCCGCACAGGGTCAGAAGGGAGCCGCCCCCGGCCCCTTTGTCGGGAGGAAGCCGCTCCCCTCCGCGGGGGGAGCCACCACTTCAGTGGATGGCCGCCCAGGACCCGACGTCAGCTCTGTTCTCGCTCGATGATCATTCCGAGAGCATGGAGCGGGAGGGTCTTGACATCGGGATATCGACCATGCTGAACGCCCTGGACCAGGCCAGAGGAGCCCTCCGTGAGATCATTATACCTACCACTCAGGTATTTTCTGGGCTTTCTTCTTTCTTCGTATGTTTTTGTGTTTTCGCATTTCTGATACCAGTCTTCCTCCTCTTCAGGTTCTTGTTGCTCGTAGCCGGAATAAATCCCAATTCCTCCACGAGCAGAAGGCGGAGTGGGATCGCCTCTCCGAGGAGTCCTGGCTGCGAGTAGACATGGCCGCCTAGCTTGCTGTAGCCCAGGAGCGGGAGGCCTAGGCGCGTCAGGACGCGGAGGAGACCCACGGGATGTTCGAGGACCTATCGGCGAGGTCTAAGCTAGATGGAGAGGAGATTGCCAGGCTCCAAAAAGAGCGAGACGAGCTGCTGTAGAGGAATGCCGCGGCTAATGAGAAGGCCAGCGAAGTCCTGAAGGAGCTGGAGATTGAGCGGGACCTCCGGCGGAAGGCCGAGAGTAGGGCCACGGCCCTCCAGCAGAAGGTGGACGAGGACGTTGAGGTGGTCCGCTCTCTCCGGGCGGAGCTCGGTGATGCGGTGAACCAAAGGTTGAGCGCTGAAAACGTCTCCGTCAAGCTAGAAAAAGAGGCTGCCCATGCATGAAGGGCCCTTCAGGTTGAGAGCGATGAGCATGATCTTCTGCAAGCTGCGGACGGGGTGGTCCTTAATGCCCTGAATGTAACTGAGCCGGTGGAGACCAGCTCGCTCGCGGCTCGTGTCACAGGTATCACGGCTCGGGTGGGCCAGCTCGAGGAGAGTGCCTTTCACGCTAGGATCACCCAGGCCTTCACCGTCGCCTATGCTCATTATGAGAAGGAAATCAACCTGAAGGTGATGAGCGAAGGCTTCCCGTCCACCTATGAGGATCAAGAGCTGGAGCAAATGGAAGAGATGGTTGCTCCCCTTGCAAAAAACCTGGCAGACAATCTGAAAGAGATGGTTCTCCCTCCGTGGGAGTAATTAGTCGAACAATTTTGAGAACAACTTATATGTAATATGTGGACAAGTGCTGGTATTTTTCGAGTCTGTACACGATTTCGTGATTTTGCGTTGTAATTTCGTTTTGTTTAATTTTTGCGATCTTACCAATCTGTTCCCCTGAATTATACCACTGGTTATAATGCGAGGAGATTGTTCCAAAAGGAAGAAAGGAGGTAGCCATGCCTTAACCAGCCCCCGAGTAAGGCCCGACCCCCAGCATTTGCTGGGGTCGGGGGTTACTGGAGATCGGAACTGTTGTTTTGGTGAAGTCCATGGATGGCATTGCAATATTCCCCGCCCTATCTTCCAACAGAAATCCCCAACTGAGGACTCTATGGGCTCGGCAAGGTGGGGCCTTTGAACCTGTGTCCCTGTATTGATTGGCCCGAGCCCCCGGGCCTTGTTAGGGTCTGACAGGGATCGGCCATAATTTGTGTGTGACCCCATCCTCGATTTTCGTAATCGGAGGGGCTAAATAAACGATACTTGCCTCGACGGCTTGAGTATCGCGCTCAACGAGCTCACTAATGGGTACGTTCGTGTGGAATCCGGGTCCATCATTTGCTGATGGGGTTGGCAGAGCCCTCTGGTGGCACTCCACAATTTCTTAACCCGCCTCCCGGCAGATGCCCGAGCCGTTCGATAGGCTCAGGGGGCCCGATGGCCTCTCTTTGATGGAGATTCTATGGGTTTGGCTCGAGGTTAGAATCGAACGAGAAAAGGTCGAGACGTCCCTGTCCGCTTCTGAGCGGAGTCGGGCACGGCCGCTGGGGCTTGTCTCGGTTATTTCTCCCTGGCTCTATTTGGCATGAGGCGGCCTCGAGTCCTTCGTGGACCGACCTTCGAACCTCGGCCTGTGGTCACCTATATCGAATGAGGCGACGGCCGTTTCGTGATGCAATCACGAAGCATCGGGATGTTTCATAGATGTATAATATAATCGAAATGAGGGCGGGGTCGGTAACGTTACCTTGGCAGTATGAGTGACGAAGAGCTCCTACCCAATGTGTCCGTGTGGGGTTCGGACCCTGATGTTTGCGATGAGGTTGGAGTAACCTGCATAAGAATCGCTATTCTTTGTTTTTCGTATCTCGGTGGCGATCCGAGCCGTTTAATTAACTTGGGCAGCCTGACAGCTTCTCCTTTGGGAGAGACTCTGTAGGCGGACCCCTCTGAACCCTTTTTGAAAAGGCAGACGTTGAAGCTAGAGATGCGAGAGGCGTTTGAGCATGATTTTTCTGGTCAGCGAAAACACCGTAGCCACCGAGGCATAGGGTCTGCCAGTTTGTCCAGTTTTACTCAAAGTTCTATGCCCGTATTCCGTACTCCCAGTTTCAAGCGTACGGAGGGGTCGGGTGAAGAGGATGTCTAGACTGGTAGTCATCCTTGGCAGCCCCCGAGTGATGTTCGTGTCCCCGCCGTTTGACGGGGTTGGAAACTCGTGAATGAATTTTAACGCATAAAGTAAGAAAGCTGAGAGGCTTATCTTTCTTTGGACGTTCGTTCGTCGTCTTCTTCAGGCGAGGCAGCCCGCCCCGGAGATCCGAAAGGTCCAGTCGTCGGATCGTCCGTGGTTCTGCATGGGGAGGTAAAGGGTCATCGACTATGTGGGCGCCTTTAATTGCCACGTCCAGTGAGTGAGTCATGGTGGGCCATACCCAGCAAAGGGTTCTCGGTTTGACCAAAGAGGGGACGCCTCGTCGACCCGAGTGCGTCCGTCGATTTCAACACGTCCCCTCGAGATATCAATCAAGCATTGATTGCGTATTTAAAGAGGGAAGGAGAGGGTTTTTCGTCCAACCTTTTCGCTTTTCCTTAGCTACTGGCGCCTCCTCTTTAAATAGGGACGGGAGGAGTTCTCATCCCACCTCCTCTTACGCCTCCGAGCCGCTATCTCTCCTTCTTCTTCCTTTCCACCGAACGCGTCCCGCGCATCGCGTCAATTCCTGAGTGAGGAAGAGTACTCACAAATTCGCTCGTGAGTCTGGCGCGTGATGTCGAGCCGGAAGTTATTCAACATAGATGAGATGGAGCGTCACGCCCTTTGCCGAGGAGTCGCTCTTTGTCCGGGAGAAAGAGGCGCCGGTGGGCGTCGACGTCGTCGATGCGCCATCCGTCCGTGCTCCTCCTTTGGCGGGGAGGCATTTCTGCTCATACACCGTTATCGTGGTTATGGATCGGGATGATGGCGTAGTCCCAGGGCGCTCAAGGCGGTGGCATCGTTGTCAAGGTTGCGGCTGACGACGATGGCGTAGTCCTCAGATGCTCCAGCGGAGACGTCGCAGATGGTGGCGCCTTCGAGGATCCAGCAAAGTGGTGGGATATCGGGATGTCGCCGATGGAGAGCGTGTCGCGGCGACCGCAGTAGTACTTGTAGTAGAGCTAAGCAGAGACTGTAATGAAATAACTTTGTGGGGAAGCCCCTGAGTAAATAGTCCTCTGAATTTATAAGTATATTGTTCCTTTTTGTAATGAAATCGCTTTGTAAGTGACGAATTTGTGCAAAAAATGAGCGAAATTACATCCTTTGCTTATGGCAAGCAATTTTTATCTTCTCTCCTTTCTGT
Organism: Miscanthus lutarioriparius; assembly: GCA_904845875.1. Lineage (NCBI taxonomy): Eukaryota > Viridiplantae > Streptophyta > Magnoliopsida > Poales > Poaceae > Miscanthus > Miscanthus lutarioriparius. The sequence goes on along the minus strand of CAJGYO010000857.1, from coordinate 10,312 downwards.
AGGAATGATTTTAGTGCTTTCCGACTCTTCTCATGGTCTAAGTCATAAGAAACTAGGAACGTGGGCGAACTAATTCTGATTGAACTGGTGAGCAAAGAGGTTGCAGCCGCTGGGGCGTGGGTGTCTCGCAGTCCTACCAGTTGTATTCAGAATTGGTTCCCAAGATCTTAGCCCTCGGGACTCGTCTATGAGGCGAATGGAAAACTAAGAGAATGTTTGTAAGTATAACACAGGAATTTTTTGCAAGCGTAATATTTGTATTACATATGTCATATGTTACGATCTCATACCAGCCCCCGAGTGAGGTCTGTCCCCTCGCGATTTGCAGGGGTCGGAAGTCACTAAGGATCGGGGTTTTGTTATGACAAAATCTAATAAGGAAGGAGTGTAAGCTTATTTTAAGGATAGAAACGACGTAGCTGCTCAATGTTCCAGGCGTTGGTGAAGACTTCGCCGTTGATGGTTTTCAACCGGTAGGCGCCTGGGTGAAGTACTTCTGCGACAACGTAGGGCCCTTCCCAGGGCGGGGAGAGTTTGTGGCGATCCTTGTTGCTCTGCACAAGACGGAGGACGAGGTCTCCGACGTTGAAGGCTCGACCCCGGACCCATCGGCTGTGGTACCGCCGCAACGCTTGCTGGTACTTAACTGAACGGAGGAGGGCGATGTCACGGGCTTCATCCAGCTGGTCCCTGGCGTCTTGGTGAGATGCCTCGGCTCCCTGTTCGTCATATGCTCTGATTCTTGGTGCTCCGTAGTCGAGGTCTGTTGGGAGAATGGCCTCGGAACCGTAGACCATAAAGAAAGGTGTGCGGTACCGTGGCTTGGCTAGGAGTTGTCCTTAGGCTCCGAGCAGACGGTAGGGAACTCAACTGAGCCAACGCGCCACCGAACTTATTCAACCGGTTGAAAATTCTGGGTTTGAGGCCCTGAAGAAGCATGTCGCTTTGCTGCGTTCGACCTGCCCGTTCGTCCGGGGTGTGCGACGACGCCCAATCGATCCGGATAGTGTTGTTCATCACAGAATCGAACGAATTTCCTACCGGTGAACTGCGTGCCGTTGTCTGTGATGATGGAGTTCGGTACTTCAAAGCGATGGATGATGTCGAGGAAAAACAGCACGGCTTGCTCGGATTTGATCGTGGATATTGGTCGAGCTTCAATCCATTTTGTAAACTTGTCTATGGTGACAAGCAGGTGGGTAAAGCCCCCGGGCGCCTTTTTGAGTGGCCCAACCAGGTCGAGCCCCCAGACCGCGAAGGGCCACGTGATGGGGATCATCTAGAGAGCCTGGGCCAGGAGGTGTGTTTGCCGAGCGTAGTACTAGCACCCTTCGCAGGTGCGTACAATTTGCTCGGCATCGGCTACTGCGGTGGGCCAGTAGAAACCTTGTCGGAATGCATTCCCAACCAAGGTTCTTGGTGCGGCATGATGACCGCATGCTCCACCGTGGATGTCGATCAGCAGAAGTTTTCCCTGTTCACCAGGGATATAGAGTTACAGAATTCCGATGTGACTTCATTTGTAGAGTTCGCCCTCTACAAGAACGAAGGACTTGGCGCGTCGTGCGAGCCGTCGGGCTTCCGTCTTGTCAGTCGGTAGTACGTCGTGGAGGAGATAGTCGAGGTAAAGCGTTCTCCAGTCATCGGGAGGATCGGACTCCACTGCTGGGTCCTCTTCAAGCTCCATGACCTCGGGTCGGGCGGAGCGATTGGCGGATCGCCCGGGTCGGACTAGAAGGGCCATCGTCGGCTTGTTCCAACCCGCGTAAGCGCATCGAGGGTTTGTGTTGATCATCGCAAAGACGCTGTTGGGACCGGCTCTACCGATGAATCTTTTTTTCGAAGCGTGTCGGCCGCTTCGTTGAGGCGCTGGGGATGTGATTGAGTTCGAGGTCGTCGAATTTGTCCTCCAGACGTCGGACCTCTTGACAGTATGCCTCCATCTTGGTGTCGTGGCAGCATGACTCTTTCATGACCTGGTTGACGACCAGCTGAGAGTCGCCCCTGACGTCGAGGCGTCGGATGCCCAGCTTCGATGGCGATTCGTAGGCCGTTGATGAGCGCTTCATTATTCGCAGCAGATTGTTGGATGAGGGAAATGAAGCCAAACCATGTACCTCATGTGGACTCCAAGGGGGGATACAAAGACTAGTCCTGCCCTAGCGCCCTTCTTCATCAGCGATCCATCGAAATACATTGTCCAGTACTCTTGATCGACGGCTGCTGGTGGCATCTGGACCTCGATCCACTCTGCGATGAAGTCGGCCAGTGCCTGAGATTTGATCGCCGTTCGGGGGGCATAAGAAATGCCCTGATCCATCAGCTCGAGTGCCCACTTTGCGGTTCTTCCCAGTAGCGTCCATGGCTCTGAAACGACCTCGCCGAGGGGGGAACGACGTCTCTGAATCACGGGGTGTGACTCAAGTAGTGGCGTAGCTTCCTTTTGGTGATGAGGACGGTGTAGAGAAGTTTACGGATTTGGGAGAAGCGGGTTTTAGAGTCGGATAATACCTCGATGAAATATATGGTATGCCGCACTGCACTAAGCGTGCTCTTCCTCTCGCTCTACTATTAAGGCGAGCTAACCACTTGGGTGGTGGCCGATATATATAGTAGGAGAGATTCTCCGTCGCATGGAGGAACTAGGACCGACGGCTTAGTTAAAAATCGTTTAACCATGTCAAGCGCCTCTTGAGCCTCGGCTGTCCACTCGAAGCGATCAGTTTTCTTTAGGAGTCGATAAAGGGGGAGTCCTCGTTCGCACGAGGCGTGAAATGAATAAATTTGAGGCGGCAAGGCACCTGTGATCCGCCGAACCCCTTTATGTTTTGGATTGGGCCCATCCTTGTGATGGCTGATATTTTCTCTGGGTTGGCTTCGATGCCACGCTTCGGAGACGATGAAGCCGAGCAAAGATGCTTTGGGACCCCAAAAACACATTTTTCGGGATTGAGTTTGATGCCGCTTGCCCGAAAGTTTCGCAAAGGTTCGTTCAAGGTCGGCGACAAGGTGGTCACCGCTTGGATTTGACTATGATGTCGCCGACATAGGCCTCAATGGTTCGCCTGATGAGGTCTCCAAAGCAATTAAACATCTACCGGTACGTTGCGTTGCCCACATTCTTCGCATCGAATGGCATTGAAATGTAGCAAAAAGCGATCCGAAGAGCGTGATAAAAGATGTCGCGAGCTAGTCGGATTCTTTCATCGCGATCTGATGGTAGCTGGAGTATGCGTCAAGGAAGCAGAGGGTTTCGCACCCCGAGGTGGAATTGACTATTTGGTCTATTCGTGGCAAAGGAAACGGATCCTTTGGACACGCTTTGTTGAGGCCGGTATAATCGACACACATTCTCCATTTCCCACTCTTTTTTCGAACAAGAACACGATTTGCTAACCACTCTGGGTGGTATACTTCCTTAATGAATCCTACGGCCAGTAGCTTGGCTATCTCTTCACCGATGGCCCTGCGTTTCTCCTCGTCGAAGCGGCGTAGGCGTTGTTTCACTGGCTTGGAGCCCAGGAGGATTTGGAGAGTATGCTCGGCGACCTCCCTCGGGATGCCCGGCATATCCGAGGGTTTCCACGCAAAGATGTCCTTGTTGGCGCGGAGGAAGTCGACGAGCGCGCTTTCCTATGCGGAGGAGAGCGCGGTCCCGATCACGGACTTTTTTGCCCTCGAGCTACTGGGATCCAAGAGGACGCCCCTAGAGCCTTCTGGATTCGAATGATCCGGGACGACTTCTTTGCGTCGGGTGTCCTTCAATGACCTCCTCCTGGGTGATGAGCTCTTCGGATGCGATGACATGCGGATGCGTGTCCGCAAAGATTCGACCTCGCACTTCGTAAGCGCGTACCGGAAGGAGGTGCCGATGGTGATGACCCCACGGGACCCGACATCTTTAGCTTCGTGTACATGTAATTGGGTATGGCCATGAACTTCGCGTAGCATGGTCGCCCTGAGGATGGCGTGGAAAGTCCCCGAACCCCACTACATCGAAGGTGAGGTCTCGGTCCGTGAATTGGACCGATCCCCAAAAGTGACGGCAGGTCAATCTGCCCTGCTGATGTACAACTTGCCTTCCGAGCACGACGCCATGGAAAGGTGCTCGGATGGGACAGAGGTGCGTTCGGTCAACGCCTATCTCGTCGAGCGTCTTGGCGTACATGATGTTGAGGCCGCTACCCCCATCCATCAGTACCTTGGTGAGCCGCTTTGGTCTGACGATCGGGTCGACGACAAGCAGATACCTTCCCGGGTGTGGGACGGTATCCGGATGGTCGGCCCGGTCGAAGGTTATGGCGGATTCCGACCACCGGAGAAAGGCTGGCGTGGCGGTCCGTGATATAGACCTCACGACATGCGACCTTCGGCGGCGCTGGAGTCGTGAGGCCGTTGATCCTCCGAAGATCATGAGGGCACCGGTCGGCGTTGGGAAGGTGTCGTCCTTCTCCTCCGGTCGCGATGGTGAGGAACAGCACCTTCTCCTGCTCCCTTTGTTAAGGCCTCCGGCCAAGTATTTGCGCATGAGGCCACAATCCTTGTATAGATGCTTGGCCGGGAAGGCGTGGTTTGGGCATGGCCTCTCGCATTTTCTCAAAGTGGTTGAGTGCCTTCCGCGAGCTTCCGCCACCTTTGCGGTCGGCAATGATGACACGAGCGTGTTGTCGCGCCGTTTCTTATATTTTCTTTTGGCGGACGGTTGGGCGCCTTTCGCTGGCATCCTTGTCCTGCCTCATCTTCCGCTTGGGCGATCAAAGATGGCTCACCACCTCCTCTCGAGGCGTGACTGGTGGCGATGGCGTTCTAGAGTTCCTTGGTAGTTTGCGGCCCTCAACGTCCTAACTTGTGGACCGAGGATTCGCGAGGTTATTCGGACGAAGGCTCCTATCACGTCGGCATTGGCGATGTTAGGGAGCTCGTTGCCTTGTCGAGAGAAGCCTTGGAATGTACCCAAGGGTTTCATCGGCCTTCCGGCGGCATTTTGAGGTCCCATGGGTTTCTGGGGTGTTTATGCGTGCCACAGAAGTTACCCACGAAGATCTCGTCGGATCCGCCCAACTCTAAATAGTATTGACGGTAGGTGCTCCAACCATGCTCATCGCTACCGAGTCGGCCAAGAACAATGGGAGATTGCGAATAATGAAATTGTCATCACTGCACTACGCAGCCCGACATGCAAGCCGATAGTCTTGAGCCAAAGCCCGGATTTGTTTCGCCGAATATTTAGGGATGTTGGTGGGCGGTCGATACCTTAGGGGAACGCAGCGTTGAGGATGTGTCGGGGCGAAGGCCCGAGGCCCTGGCAGCCGTGGCTCGCTTCGGTCCTCGTTCTTTGTCGTAAGCGCCCACCACGTTGGGGATGATAGCCGCGACGTCGTCGCTTCTCCATCGTCGTCGTGGGCACGCGTCTCGAAGCGTCGATGATCACTGCGTCTTGTCGCGCGACCATGGCCGCGTTGATGTCTGAGGGGACGACGGAGGGCTGCCTCGCCGGTGGCGGTGTTTAGTGTCGGATGCGTCCTTGGTGGGGCGTGACCGAGGGCGCCACCGCTGGCCGGTGTCAGTCCGCGTCGTCGAGACAACGAACTTTCCGCCGCTTTATGGCTGCACGCGCTTCGAGCAACGTCAAGCGAATCTCCCGGCGAGCTGGGCGATCCTCGGACGTCGTGGCCTCTGGAAGGCCATGCAAATAAAGGCGGTTGCCGCGCGATGTTCTCGCCGGCTCGAGCAAAGTGAGGAAGGGCCCCATCGTCGGTGAGGATCCTTTGATGTACGGTGCGAAATGGAAGGTGCCGCTGCGTTCTGCCTTTTGCGGCGTTCAATCTCACGATTGATGTCCGCGTATTCCGGCGGTAGCCTCTTGCCCGCCTCATCGATCTCTTCTTTCGACGAGCCCTTAGTCGCTCCATCCTTAGGTGAGATGGGGCATCATCTCTTCCCCGGATCTGCTGTGAGATTGTTTGTAGGGTGGCCTCTTCCTAGAGGCACTTTCGACGTGACCCTCGGGGTCTGCGTCATGAAGCATTCCCGGAAGGGTGGTGGCTCCCCCTCTGGAATCCAAGCCGGAGAGCAACACTGGCTCCTCGTTGAGGAGCTACGTGAGGGTCTCCGTATCCCGCTCAATCGCCTCTACAAACTCGATGTCCGTGGGTGATTGAACCACACGTAGCGCCAGAAGGTGGCGGCCGTCGCGCCAGTGATGTTCGCGGAGACCGAACGGAAACGCTTATCGGGCGCTCCGTGCACGACCTTCTTCCGGACCACAGGTGGCGTTGTGAGAGAGGCCTCCTTGGGTGACGGGACTCCCCAGGAGTTGCCGGCGGGCCCTCAAGCCTGAGGCGGCCGAGGTTGATGGAAGGGGAGATGGGGCGGCCGAGTGAGTCGGCCTTGAGCTCTCCTCCTAGTGTGATGATGAAATCTAGGTCGCCAAACGCACGCGTGTGCGCCCGGCCCAGTGATTATGCGGGTGGCCATCCGAGGCCGATGATTTGGAATCATGAAGCCCGGCGCGCCAATCATGGTAGCCAGTGTTCGTGCAAGCACCGGCAAGTAAATTTATAGTAATGCGCGTTAGGCTCGGATGGTGCGCTAAAGGACACAAGATTTATACTGGTTCGGGCCGAATGTCCCTACGTCCAGTTTGCTGCTGCTCGTGTTATTAGCACCGTGAACGGTCTGTAGTAAGGGGTACAAACGATCGAGAGAGGGACTGGTCCCAAGTCTCTGATGGAATGGTTGAAAGGTGGTCAAGAGCTTTGTAGCTGCTTGACTGTGTGTATGCGTGTGTCGTATTGTTTGGTCTTTTTTCTCCATCCCCCTGATGGAGGAAGCGCATCCCCTTTTATAGATGAAGGGGCTGGCTTTACAAGGGTGAGGGCTCTAGGACGCGTACTCTACTTAGTCTTGTGGCTCACGTCTACCCGGTCAGGTCCTTCATTCTGATGAGTGCGAAGGAAGATAATCGCTTACAATGTTGTCGATGTCTCTGTAGGATGTCAGGCTGTAGTACAGTGGTTTTGACTTATGAGCCTCCCCCAGCCTTGCTCCGCACGCCTTCTGGTTCCCATGAGTCCTCGTTGGAGGAACGCGGGGTCGGGGTCCGGTGTAGCGCCGTGGCTAAGGCCTTCTGACTAGGTGGACCTGAGGGGTCAGGAAGCGGGCGCCGCTCCCTCGGGTCCACAGCGTGGTGACGGAATATCCGTCGTTCGTGGAGATAGCAAATCCCTTCCTGGAGCGTAGCGGTTGTCGTATATCTTCGTTGGGTTCCGCGTCCCAGAGCTGAAGGCGGTGCCTACAACTCTACAGGGCGAGGTACACGCACCTGTAATGCCTTTCGGGTTCTGCGGCGCCCGGAAGGGTCTAAAGCACCTGTCCTGTCGTTCCCTGGCAGTACTTTTCCTGCCAGGGCGCAGGGTATGGTCCTTGGAGCCATGGTTGACCCGAACGTCTTGTCTCGTCCTGTACCCATCATCATGAGGGATAGATATCGATCAGGGCGAGGCTCGTTCTTGGCCGTCGGGTGAAACGGAGACCAATCCCTATCTCTTGGGCGAGACTAACCCCGCCCCTCCGGGATCGGGCGAGGCGGAATCCATCCCTCAGCCCTCGGGCGAGACCGAGCCTGCCCGAAAGGCGTCGGGCGAGACGGAGATTAACCCTGAGCCTTTGGACGAGGCAGGGTTATCCCACAAAGGCGTCGGGTGAGGCTGACCCCGCCCCTCCGGGATCGGGCGAGGCAGAATCCATCCCTCAGCCCTCGGGCGAGACCGAGCCCGCCCTAAAGGCGTCGGGCGAGATGGAGTTTATCCCTCGGCCCTCGGGCGAGACCGAGCCCGTCCCAAAGGTGTCGGGCGAGGCGGAACCGAACTCCTGTCACTCGAACAAGGGATGACACGGCGCCCTTATGCGTCCAGAAGTTTTTCACGTTCGGTGGTTATTGGTTCCACCTTCTGGGGTACCCTGGTATTAGGTCCCCGACAGCAGTGCACAACATAACATAACAAAATAGCAAATCTGAAATCTCTCCTCTCCCAATAACAACAAATTAGACTCTAGTGAGATAACATCATCTAAGCATGACCATTCAAGCAATCTCTCATCTCCATTCTAATTGCAGTGGTAGTTCTGATACATGCTTTTGTGTCTCCAAAGCCAACAGCCAGATGTTTCTTCACCCTTTTTATGCCTCCATAAAATGAGACTACATAGGGAGCATGCTACCACATCTTTGCTTTGAAGGTTTGGCCAGTATGCATACTTCCATCCTGGATCCTCAACATTTCCCATCCGAGCTAGATTAGTCTTAGGATCATAATCACCGGTGATGGAAGATGAACTTGCCATTGTGCTATCAGCCGTAAAAACAAAGATGGACTTATGCACCCATACCAAAGCAGAGTAGAAGGAGCAGATCACGACTACAAAGAAGCAGAGCAGAGGAAGAAGGGGAGGAAAAGCAAAGCAATGCGGAGGAAAGATGAGGGAGGATTGGAGCAAGACCATAGGAAGGAGACGCCGAGACGGGAGGACATACCTGCGGTCACGGATGGGGCGGGAATCACGGTCGTGGATGGGGCGTGAAGTCGCGGACGTGGTTGGGGCGGAGTCGCAGTCATGGGTCACAAGCGCCGCCAGGGCGCCATCTCTGCTCATCTCTCTCCCTCTCGCCTCCTTTCGCCTCCTTTTCCCTACCTGGCGCGGATCACGAGTCTTGGCGAGCATATCGCTGCAGCTCCTCCTTTTCCCCTGCTTCGCAGCTCCTCTTTTCCGCCCCCGCGTGCGCAGCTTCTCTTTTCCCACCCACGTGCGCCATCTATCGCCGCTCTTCCCCACGCTTTCATTGCCACAACGTCCGCCTCAAGCGAAATCCGACAATGAAAGAGAAGCTGCGGGAAGAGCGGCGAACACCATACCTGAGCAGGCTGCGGTTCTGCTATGAGGTGACACCATACCTGAGCAGGCTGCGGCGAACAGGATGCTGCATTTCAAAAACCGCTCGGACGCCTAGGCGACGCTTTAGTAACTTTGAAATCAGTATTGTCAAATCAGCTGGTTCCAAAGTTTTGTCCACCTTGGTCTTAGTAAACCAAAATAGCCTTTGTTCGGGGGAAGGTGTATTCAAGATAATATCTCCTCTTTAGAAAAAGGTAACGAACTCAGTTACAAGAACCATGGGTTGCCAGCGCACATTGCACAGGTTACTCACAGAGCGGAGAGAACACTATGCAAACCACTTCAGCGTAACACAAAAAAACTAACAAAAAAACACTAGGTCTTGCTTGGTCATTGTTATCATTACTCCTAAAGACTTCCAGCCATCTCCGGTTTTTTTTTGCATGATAATTCTTCAAGGTGACCGGAAGGTCCCGGATTCGAAGTAAATGGTCTCCTCGCATTGCACAAAGCGAGGATAAGGCTTCTACATCGACACCCTTTCCTGCACCCATGACAGGCGGAGAGCTCTCTCTGACCTTTCAAGTGCATTTTAATTCTTCAAGGTGAAGCTTGTCAGAAGCAGTCCGCAAAGTCCCCCATCTCTGCAGACAGAGAATTTTTGGATAAAACGTCAGTTGAATCCTTGGGAAATACTTTTTCAATCTACATTTTGTTTCTTTTTTAAAAAAAAAAACTGAAACCTTGAAACCTGAAGCCAAACAAACAAGAGAACAAGGCCAACAAGAAGGTGGCCAACCCCAAAAACACACTCACGCAAGAGAAAGAAGAAAACAAGAGAGAAAGAAAAGAAAACCTAGCTACTGGATAGAACAAAAAAAAACTACCAAAACCTAAAGACTGCTAAGCCAGACCAAAATGCTTTGATGAAGCTCCGTCCAAATTCTGAACAAGTGTAACAAGATTTCCCATTTGTGAGCAGCTTTCCAGGAGCTCAAACTAGGAGCAGTGCCCTCGAAGATGAAAGCGCTCCTCTCATTCCAGATGCACCAAGCAGACTCCATGTGTTATCTCCCAGAATCCCCAAGTAAACGACAAATAAAAAGAGTGAGGACATATGTGTTATCTCCAGAATTAACCAATCCTCGGTATGTTATCCCAAATCAGTGGAAAGATATCCAGCACTCCAGCACAACTGTGAAATGTTTACATAGACAAAAGGAACCTCATGTTTTCGTCAAACTGGACATTTCCAAGGTGTTTGATTCAGTGTCCTGGGCATTTATGCTGAAAGTCTTGATCAAATTGGGTTTTGGACGACACTGGCGCAACCTCCTTAGCACATGCTTGTAAATGGGGATACAGGAAAAGGAGATTATTCACCAGCGTGGCCTCCGTCAGGGCAATCCACTCTCTC